>PVKA01031910.1:0-25837 GCA_004027165.1 Ctenomys sociabilis | reverse complement strand
CCATCTATGGCAACCGAAAAGCTCATATAATCCTAAATGGGGAAAAACTGAAATCTTTTGCTCTTAAATCAGGTACAAGACAAGGATATCCTCTATCACCCCTCCTATTCAATAAGGTCTTGGAATCATTAGCAACAGCCATTATAAAAGAGGGAGAAATAAAGGGAATAAGAATAGGTAAAGAACAAGTTAAATTATCACTATTTGCAGATGACATGATACTTTACTTGGAAGACCCAAAAAATTGCACCAAGAAACTACTAGAACTGATACAAAAATTCAGTAGCATAGCAGGATACAAAATCAAGACTCAAAAGTCAATAGCATTCCTCTACACAGATAATAAGCACACTGAAAGGGAAACAATAAAAACAATACCTTTTACAATAGCACCGCAGAAAATGAAATATCTTGGGATTCACTTAACCAAGGAAGTCAAAGATCTTTTCATGGAAAATTAAAACACCCTAAGAAAAGAGATTATAGAGGATTTCAGAAAATGGAAATCCATGCTCCTGGATAGGAAGAACCAACATCGTGAAGATGGCCATACTCCCAAAATTGCTATACAGTTCTAATGCAATCCCTACCAAACTGCCAACAACATACCTCCCAGACCTAGAGAAATTGTTCCTAAAATTTATTTGGAACCACAAATGACCTAGAATAGCAAAGGCAATCCTGGCCAACAAAGACAAGGCAGGAGGCATCACAATTCCTGACTTGAAATTATACTACAAAGCCACTGTGATAAAATCAACATGGTATTGGCAATTAAATAGACCTGAGGATCAATGGAGTAGATTAGAAGGTGCAGAACCATCTACGAACACACTCAGCCATCTGATCTTCGACAAAGGGATCATTCATACTTACTAGAAGGAAAATAGCCTCTTTAACAAATGGTGTTGGAAAACTTGGCTTTCTAAAATCCGAAAACTAATACTTGACCCAGCTCTATCACCATGCACTAACTTAAAGTTAAAATAGATTAAAGATCTAAACATTAAAACAGAAACACTCAATCTTCTGGAAGAGAAAGTAGGAGTCACTCTTGAAGACATAGGGGTAGGTAAAGAGTTCATGAACAAACATATATTTGCATGGGAAACACTTGAAAGAATCAACAACTGGGATCAACACTTCTTGAGGAGCTTCTGCACATCGAAAGAAATTGTCAACAGAGTGAAAAGTCAACCCACAAATTTTGAAACACCCTAACTAATATGCAATCAGACAAAGGTCTGCTGTCTAGAATATATAAAGAACTAAGATACAACAGGGCCCTCAAATTTAAAAACGCAATTCAGAAATGGACATCTGAGGTGAATACACACTTCTCAGAGGATGAAATTAAAGAAACGAATAAATGTATGAAAAAATGCTCCATATCATTAGCCATTCATGAAATGCAAATAAAAACAACACTGAGATAACATCTCACTCCAGAAAGAATGGTCATCATAAGGAAATCAACCAACAACAGATGTTGGAAAGAATGAGGGGAAAAGGGAACACTTCTCCACTGCTGGTGGGAATGTAGACTGGTACAACCATTGTAAAGATTAGTATGGAGACTCCTCAAAAGAGTAGGACTAGAAATCCTATTCAAGCCGGCTATCCCCCTGCTGGGAATTTTTGCAGAAGAACTGAAAACATTATATCATAGTGATATATGTGTACCTATATTTGTAGAAGCAAAATCTTGGAAACAACCAAGATATCCATCACATGAGGAATGGTTGAAAAACATGTGGTCTTTCTAAATAATGGAGTATCACTCAGCTATTAAGAATGATAAGCTTGAAGCATTTATATTGAAATGGATGCCACTTAAACATATACTCATAAGTGAAATAAACCAGACTCACATGTGTAAATTTTGTATAGTCTCCCCAGTATAAGAAGTGAGAAGGAGAAATACAAATAGAAATGTACAACAACAACTAAAAACAATTGAATCTGATAAGGCAAAGTGAAAGGCATATGCTGCAGAGTACTAATCAGCTTTTCTTTTGGATGGTTAACAACCTAAGTTCACAAATCAAAACTGGGGAAATAGAAGAGCCGCAAGGCCACCCAGCACTCTGGCCCTAGCCTTTCAAGGTCAGCGAAGACTCAGGACATAGGAGAACCTGTACTGCAACATCATGAAACTCAGCTGAGCCCCAAATTTTCTGATCAAGGAGATTATGGTGCCACAGAGGAAAGAGACTGAAGTTCTATAGTGTGCCTGGGGAGAGTCACATGGAGAGAAAACTTTCTCTCAGGCTCTCACGGAGAGCAAACTGGTCAAGCATTGGCCATGACTCATCCACATGGATGACACAAAGGATCTACAGAATAAGGTACAGGATTACAAGATAAACCCTGAGGGGACTTCAATGACTTCATCAAAAACAAAAACTACACGTTTTGGTATACAGGTCTTGCTCTATCCTAAGTCCTAACCATCCAGCAGAAAAGTATAATAATGTGGTATACAATGCAGGGCCATAATAATAAGTTGAGCTGTAAATGACTACAGTCGACAACTTCTTCAGATAACTCACTATTGTTGTGGAATGCTGGACTGTGTTGGATTGTGTCATCAAGTGCAGGCACCTAAATTGGTTGTATGACAATGGAGTGCCCATCTTTGACAGGTGTAGACCAAGCAAGGGGTATAGAAAGGAAGAATCATGATGTGTGTGTATGGACAGTACAGTTGGGACAGATAACGCCATGCTTCTACATAATTCTATGAGAGGCAAGATTTGCACTAATGGTGGTTGGACAAGATATTATATCGACTTCTAGTACTATGGACAACCACTAGGAAAATAACAAGGTAGAAAGTATTAATTATTGAATCTTTGATATAATTCAGGTATAATAAATAAGATACATATATAGCTACACTCCCTTAATTTACAAATAGGAGACATCTATTATAATAATGTCTGTAAGTATAATATCATGTATTCACCTTGTATGATACCAAAACGTTATGAAAACAGTTTGCAATGTATTAATTTATTGAATCCTTCCTGTTAAGGCTTCTTAAAATTGTCCCATTGATATTTGTACTTCAATGAAATAAAATATAAATAAATAAATAAATAAATAAAACAAAAAATAGATTCAACTTCTGGATCTTCTTCACCCTCACTTGCAACATACTCCTGTGTATGATGGATCATTTTTGGTCGAGTTTCTCCCCCACACATTTCATTTCAGTGCAGACCCACTGTTTCTCATCTCTGCTATAATCTCCAAAGGGGTACATCGATGGCCCTGAACCATCAGTGCGAACTGGCTTTGCATTGATTCCAGAAAGACCAAACAAAGGACACTGTCGATCTGTGTGTGTGACCCCATTTATGACATTGAATGCACCTCACATTTCAAACCTGAATTCCAAAATACTGGTCTTGGATCTTTGGCATATTTTCCTGTGGAGCCCGCTTCTACCATTCATGTTAGTATTCCATATCTCCTTCTGTTCCTTCTTTCTCTTTGTTTTCTTTTTCAGCTCCTGGTGGGGCCTTGCACATGAAGTTAAAGCCATTCTTTACACATTCCTCTCCCATAAGCAATCTGGTATCATATGATTCTTGTTCTCTGAGATATTGCTGCATTAATTCTGCTTGTTTCTTCTGATCATATATTTTCTGTTCTGCCATCCATACCTTCTCGATATCGGACTTGGAGGCAGGATGAGACTCCTTTTTTACACTTGAAGTTGGTGAAGCATTTCCCATCTTGGAGTCTCTGCAGCAGCTAGATCTGGGAGAAGCATAAACAAACTCGACCATTATTTTAGAGTAAACCATAAAGACTGTATGATTTTTGCATAACCTTTTCAAAATTTGAAATATAAAGATTAGGGATTATGGAAAGAATGAGAGAATGTTTTCTGGAAAGGTAACATTTTACATCTTCCTGGGCAAAGTTCCTGCCACCAAATGTGTTCTAGCACCCATGTTGCTAAATTTCCTGGAATAATAACAGATTAAAAAGTAAACAGCTGCTAGAGTTACAAGGAAAGGCAGTGAGTGAGCTAACCCACAGAAGTTCTTTAATGCTTCCTTCAGTAGAACTGGAAGTAGGAGTTGCACATCTTCTATTTGGTCCCTCTGATGTACTGCCCTGGGGTATTCTGATTCATTTTTCAGAACTTGATGGTGGTGACTCCATGAAAAATATATAAAACAGGACCCAAAACTGTCTTCACACCAAAGAGGAGTGAGCTGTAATTTCATGTTTTCTTTGCTGTGTTCATTATAATCCATGGAAATAAGACCATTATTTACACAGATGCACCATGCAGAGTGAGCCTTCTGGCATATGCTTGATGTTATAAAAAGCTACACATGAGAGATTCTCAAGGATACAAAAAGGAACTTTTCTCATGTGGTGATGGAAATGAAGATCTTAAGAAAATTCTACATCATGGGGAAACTCTGTCAATCTCCTACCTGCGTATGTGTGATTCACACAATGGCTCATTTTCAGCTTTAATCCATGATTTGTGATGAATAATAATTTTTAATTTTTAGAGTAGTACAGTTAATAATGCATTTACATCCAGCCTCTTCCTTTCCAGATTACTGCTTAATATTTCAGTGAATCAGAATCTAATTGTCAATATGGATTTAGCCTTTGAATTCTAAACTCAAGCCACAGACCTATTCTTTCATATATCATTCATCATGACCTCCTAGAAAATTTTCCAGGCTTTCTAGATGTCCTGAGGAAATTCACAGTTTGCTTTATAGTATTTTTCTTTTATTCAGATTTCACCTTCTGACATCCATTTCAAAGCTGAAACAAAAGAAAAGGAAGAAACTTTGAAAAAAAAATGCCATCCAAAATATAGACCTTCTTGTCCCCACTAGCAGTGAGTAGAGCCCTCCTGGGGAATAACACATACACTGCACTTTGAATCTTAAATCTCCTAGTAGGTGGAGGTCATATCTGTGTTTCTGCAAGGACTCTTCTATACTAACTCTGTGACTCCAAGAACACCCATGGCTATTTATAACACACTGATGGCTCTTGAAAAAGCAATTAATCTGTGTGATTATATTACTAGTAGTATTGAATGATTTAGTATTTATGCATTTACTTCTTTATATATTTACTTCTTTTTCTTTGGAAATGTGTAATAATTGTGTAGGATTTTTCACTATAAAAATAAGGAAACTGGAATGGTGGTATAATGTTGTTATAGAGCATATAAATATCATGTGGATTCAAAACCTGGTCAAAACCAAAATAAAAAACACTGAAAGTATCTTACCTATCTAGGGTAAGGATGTAGCTTGGTGGTACAGTGGGTGTTTAACATGTGCAAAGCCCTGAGTTCAATAATCAGTACAAAGGAAAAAAAAAAATGAAGTAGCAAAGGAAAAAATGAATTAAGGAAATAAGTGGAAGTACAGAGCCAGGTCATTTTTTACTGTAATGAAGTATAACAACAAATTTAAGGAATCTTTCACGTATAACTTTAATCAGGAAAAATGATGACATCAACACTTTTAGAGTTATTTTAATCATTTAAATCAATTAATTTTTGGTAGACTAGTTACAACAGACCTGAATAAAAAAGAGACTTTTTAGTAGCATTGAGAGACTCACTAATAAGAAACTATAGTTTTGTATATATGTGAAAAATAAAAATGGAATGACATCATCCATCCAGTGTGCAAATACTGTGTGACTTCTTTCCCCCATGTGATCCCATTTACCCAACAACCACACATGTTGTATATGTATTGGCTGACCATAGATTTGTCCCACCTCCTGCTCATCCTATGATTTGCCATTGAATCAATGTTACCTATGTGACTATACTTGTAATCTTAGTGGCTGATATAGTTCTGTCCCAGCTTAAGCCTGCTGCACCTTGTAGCTGTGCTCAAAAAACATTCTTGGAAAGCAAAGTTTGTGGGCAACCAAATCTCTGGGCCCTCTTCTGTGCTTTTCAGACTGAAACTTCCTTTTTCTCAATAAATTCTTCCTACCCTTATAAAATATTGAATAAAAATATGATTATATTTATCAGACTACATCCGTTCAAATAAAATTCCAGTCAGTCTGTCTTTACCATAAAAAGTGACTTAAGTGAATTAGGATTTGGGCTATACTAGGGGAAGATATATTTAAGAAAAGCAAACATGCCATGTTTCTGATTTATACATGTTCTCCATGGTCATTTATAAAGTCTCCCATTATGAAGATTATGCTACAATTTGATTTAATTATAAATTAATTACTAAATTCATGTGTAGGTTCACTTGATTTAAATTAACATTGATAATGAAAAATTGCCAGTGAAAACTTATTTTGTATTGATGATCAAAAAATACAGCTGAAAAAAAAGTATTTACATTTATTTAACCTTTAATTTCATCACACTGACATTATCAAATTCTCCAGCCAATCTTTCCATACCTTATACTGTTAACCAGAACTTAAGTTTGTTTTCCTGTCTTTGAAAAGGTTTCAACCCAAATAACTATGATATTTGAACTCTTTTATGTTTACATATTTTTTTTTTCTTAAGAACACTTCATCTTGCTTCTCTGAAGCTTACTCTGCTCATGATTGAATCCAACTTGACATTTTGAAATGAATGCAGGCCTCAGGAGAATGTACAGTTTACTCAGGTTTAACATCTGTTCTCATTTAGGGCTGTATATGGTCTTATTAAAGATGTATTAATTGCTCCTTAAGATTAAATGCGATGGAAGAAGGGTCAGTGAAAAAGACTGCACACAGCCTCATTTACTGCTGTGTCATCTTACCCCTTGCAGAGCCTCCTTATGGGATGGACTAACCGATACACAACAAAGAGGCCTATACATATTTGAAATTAACAACATTATAATCCTTTCTGTGAGTCATCAGCTCTACTCAGATTAGTTTTAATGGGAAAATGTCAAGAATTCTTCCACAGAGCTTCTGAATTTAGTGCTGATTATGTTTTTCTTCACAAACGCTTAGTGAAGCATACTTAATGTTAAATTGTAACCTTTCAAAGATAAAAAAAATTAAAAGGAAGAACTGGGAGAAGATAGAGGATGATGCAATAGAGAAAAAGTTCCACAACCATAGGAAAAAGAACATCAGAAGAATCCTATACTCCTTTAAAACTGTGGAGGAGTTTCATGGAAAAAGCATCTCTTTACCTTCTGTTTTACACTTGGACTTTTTTCTCCTTTTGAGACACTTATTCTCTGAAGCTAGCCTGAGTCATTTATGTCAGACACTTTTAAAATGGGGCCAGCAAGATAGCTCAGTGGACTAAGCACCCACTAAGGCAAGTGTAGGGACAGGGATTAGATTCCCAGCACTGCATTAGGTGTGGTGGAATACTCCTGTAATCCCAGTGCTGGGGAGGCTGAAAACAGGAAAATCACTAGCACTTTGAGATGTGTAATGAGACTTTGTATCAAATACATTTTTTTAAAAAAGAAGCAGCTTTTAAAATATATAGTTTTACTATAGTCATTACCATACATATTTTGTAAAAGCTGATTCTATTATTTATTCTTTGATATATAAATCCTCCATTAATAATTTAATCTGATTTATCATTCAGTTTAACCTTGGCAAGGAAACAGTTTTGAAATCTTGTTGGTAATTTAATGTTTTATGAGTTAGGTCCGTTCTCAAAATTTTCTACATAGCAACATGAACAGAAGATAAAGAGACATGTAACTACATCACTGATGCTCCAACACAGGTCTTTTGGGAACTTGATCTCATACATGAGTAACTTTGGATTTGCTCTTCTATAATTTCAAGATTTGAATTAAACATTTACCTAACATTATAAGAAATAGCAGCTGCTGAATATGTAATAAGCTTTAGCATAAGATATAAAATTAAATACTATAGAGGAGTCAAAGAGTAGCATTCATGCTACATGGAAGTAGCCTTCTTTCAATGGATACAGGTTAATGGCCTACACTATTCCCTCTATTTCCCAGTAAACAGCCTTCCTCTGCTATGTGTGCTTTTGATTTCATTTTATTTATTAACTTTTAATGACAATTTTATTGAAAAACAGTAATGAGGCAGTATGAAAAGCAATGAGTAGGACACTTTCAATATGAATACATTGTATATTGCAATCTTCTTAGTGATTACTCATAGTACAAGATGCAGACATGATATTCTGTCCACAAACTCTATTAAAACAAATACTTTTACTCATTGAATTGAGAGGAGGAAGCTGTTATCTATCCTGCCAATTTTGAATATCCAGATATAAAATGGCCATTCATTGGTATTCCCCTTTTATTAAACTTTGTCAGAGAAGAGTGTTCCATTGTCATTTAAATATTGTACATGCGTGAATTCAGCAAAATATTACAATATAGCCCAGTAGTTCATATTAGGAGTGTGTAATCCATAGGACTGGCAATGTCAGAAGTTATTGACTTGACCCCTTTACAGCTCAGTATATTAATATATATTTTTTTTTTTTTTTTTTTTTTTGTCTTTTTGAGACAGGGTCTCACTATGCAGCTCAGGCTGGCCTTAAGCTCACTTTGTAACTCAGGCTGGTCTCGAACTCACAACAATCCTCCTGCCTCAGCCTCCCGAGTGCTAGGATTACAGGCATGCGCCACCACGCCCGGCTATATAATTTTATTTTTTATAATTCATTTTTGTACTATTCTGCTGGATGCTTAAAACCAAGATAAAGCAAGACCAATATAATAAACAATGAAACTTTTGTATGTGATAAGGTCAGTCAAATTCCTTCAGGATTTATTCTGAAACCCTATACCACACTTTGTAGATCTTTTGTCAGTGTCAGCCATGTGGATGAGTCATGGAACTTGTTTGACCAATTTGCTTTTTCTGAAATCCAGAGAGAATGTTTTCTCTGCATGTGACTCCACTTAGGCACACTCTTCATCATCAGTCACTTTCCTCTGTGGACCTATAATCACCTTGATCAGAAAATTTGGAACACAACTGAGTTACATTATGATACAGTATAGGTTCTCCCATGTCCTGAGTCTTCACTAACCTTGAAAGGCTAGGGCCAAAATATTGGCTATCTGTGCAGCTCTACTTTTCTCTAATTTTGGTCTGCAAACTTAAGTGGTTAACCCTTCAGAAGAGAAGCTTATTATTATTACCCTACAATATAGGCAGTTGAGCTTAACCTCACTATCTGTCTCAATATCAAACATTTTAGATACAACCTGGACTAGGAATTTTCCATCAAATATTGATATGTTAAACTTTAGCTTCCTACAGAATGTGAAGAAAAAAAATATTTTAAAAAGTAGGAATGAACAATTACATATATTTACACAGAAATTTATTTTATTTTATTTTATTGAAGTACAAATATCAATCAGACAGTTTCAAGACACCTTAACAAGACAGATTCGATAAGTTAATACACTGCAAACTGTTTTCAAAATGTTTTGGTATCGTACAAGGTGCACACATGATATTATATTTACAGATATTATTTTAGCAGATGTCTCTTATCAGTAAATTAAGAGTGTAGCTGCTTACTTATCTTATTTTTTATACCTGAATTATATCAAAAATTCAATAATTATTTTCCTAGTGGATGACCATAGTATTAGAAGCCGACATAATATCCTGTCCAACCACCATTAGTGCAGATCTTGCCTCTTATAGGATTATGTAGAAGCACATCGTTATCTATCCCAACTGTGCTGTGTATACACACACATCATGACTTTTCTTTCTATACCCCTTCCTTTGTCTACACCTGTCAAAGGTGAGTACTCCATTGTCATTTAACTAACTTAGGTGCTTGAACTCGACACCACAATCCAACACAGTCCAGCATTCCACAACAATAGTGAGTTACTCAAAGAAGTTGTCGACCATAGCCATTTACAGCTCAGCTTAATATTATGGCCCCGTGACGTATACTTCATTTTTATACTTTTCTGCTGGATGGTTAAGACTTAGATAGATCAAGACTTATATACACAGAAATTTAGAAGTCTAACCATATAAGCATTGTAGCAGGACAGTCCTATGACCTTTCTTTTTCTTGTCTCTCCTTTTCACTTATTACCCTTTTTTTAAACAAACATTTACTTGAGAGACAGTATGGCTAATTGGTATGTCATGACAAGCAGTACATGTTTAGAATACCAGAAGAAAGGGATTCCATGCGTGAGCCTACTATTACACATTGCTATCTTCAGTGTAGTTGTTTAGTCCACAGATATCAGCATATATGCTTAGCCAAGGTGAGAATCCTACCAATTAACTGCTGGAAGATTCTAGAGATCTTTGCCTTAATCATCTTGTACATATAAATGTATGGCTTTACCCCTGTTGTGTTCCCTACCTTCTCTCCTTGACTATCTTCTTTGTCTCATCCTCAGGTTCTTGCTTTCCTTTTAATTGTGATATACTTTTTTATTTGTACTTCACACTTCACTTCTTATACTAGGGCCACTATATGCTATTTACAAATGTGAGTCTGGTTTATTTCACTTATGAGTATATCTTCAAGTGGCAACCACTTAAATATAGTCTTCGAATTTATCATTCTTTATAGCTGAGTAATAATCCATTGTATAAAAATACTACATCTTTTTCATCCATTCTTCAGGTGATAGGCATGTTGGTTATTTCCAAGATTTGCTATCACAAATTATACTGTTATAAACATAGGTGCACATATATCACTTTAATATGACTTTTTCAATTCCTCTGGGTAAATTCCCAGTAGGGGGGCTTGAATGGGATTTCCAGTCCTAGTTTTAAGGATTCTCCACATTGCTTTCCATAATGGTTGCACTAGTCCACATTCCCACCAGCAGTGGAGAAGAGTTCCATTTTCCCCACAGCCTCTCCAACATTTGTTGCTGGGTGATTTCATTATAATAGCTGTTCTTTCTGTGGTGATATGATACCTCAGTATTGTTTCCATTTGCATTTCATGGATGCCTAGTGATGTGCAGCATTTTTTCATATATTTATTCACTTTTTAAATTTCGTCCTCTGAGAAGTGTGTGTTCATCTCAATTGCTCAATCCTGGACTGGATCTTTAAATTTTGTGGCCCCAATGTGTTTTAGATCTTTATAAATTCTACAAAGCAGACATAGGTCTGAGTGGATATTAGATAAGATTTTTTTCCACATTTGTGGGTTGCCTTTTCAATTCTTTGGTAATTTCTTTTGATGTGCAAAAACTTCTCAGCAAAAGGAGGTACCAGTTCTTTAATCCTCCAAGTATTACCCTTGTGATTTGATTTTTGTTCAGGAACTCATTGCCGACCATTATGTCTTCAAGAGTTCCTCCTACTTTCTCCTCCAGAAGATTGAGTACTTCCATTTTAATATTAAGATTTTTAATCCATTTTGACTTTAGCTTAGTGCATGGTGATAGACCTTGGTCAAGTTTTAGTTTTCGGCATTTGGAGAGCCAGTTTTTCTAGCACCATTTCTAAAAGAGGCTGTCTTTCTTTTAGTAAGCATGTTTGGAAACTTTCTTGGATATAAGGTGGCTGCATGTGTTCATAGATACTTCTGCATTTCTCATCTATTCTTTTGATCCACAGGTCTATTTATTGTGAGTACCATGGTGATTTTATCACAGTAGGTTTGTACTACAACTTCAAGTAAGCAATGGTAATGCCTCCTGCCTTGTCTTTGTTGCCCAGGATTGCCTTTGCTATTCTAGGTCTTTCCTGATTCCAAATAAATTTTAGGAACTTTTTCTCTAATTCTGAGAGGTATGCTGGTGGTAGTTTCATAGTGATTGCATTTAGTCTGTGCAGCCATTTTCAAAGTATGTCCATCTTCATACTATTAGTATTTCCAATCCATCAAAAGTATGACAGACTTCTCTGAAAAAAACATGAAAGCAAGAAGAGTATGGAGCTGAGTACTTGAAGTCCTCTATGAAAATAAACTCCAGCCTCAACTACTATACCCAGGAAAACTCTCTTTCAAGTTTGATTGAGAAGTGAAATACTTCCATGAGAAAGAACCACTAAAGAATTTCATAATGACAAAATCAAGCCTATACAGACTACTGAAAGATGTTCTAGAGAAGAAAAAAATGATCAGATCTCCACCAAAAAGAATAGAATGAACCCCAAAAATAGAGTAAACTATTAAACACGGGAGAAAAAAGAGTAAACAGCAGGTAAATAACATGTCAATTGTAAGTCAAAACATCTCATTATAACCACCAATGTAAATTGACTCAATTCAGAAATTAAGAGAAATAGACTGACACAGTGAATTAGAAAACAAAATCCAACAATATGCTGTATACAAGAAACACACTTAACTCAAAAAGACATTCACAGGCTGTAAGTCGAAGGATAGAAAAAAATACTGCATGTTCCAGCACCTCAGAAAAAAGCAGGTGTAGCAATCCTGTTTTCAGACAGTCTCAATGTCAAACCAAGAATAATCAAATGAAATTTTAAAAAAGGCCACTATATACTGGTTAGGGGAAAAATTCAAGAAGAGGTAACACTAATAAATATCTATGTACCAAGCACAGGAGCACCCAACTATGCAAGATAAATCTTAATAGACAAGAAAAATCTAATATCCAGTACCACAATCTTAACAGGAGACTAAAAATCCCCATACCCTAAAAAGATAGGTCAATCACACAAAAAATAACAGAGAAGTAGTAGAATTGAACAAGAACTTGGAAAAAATGGACTTGGTGGACATATATAGAGTGTTCCACCAACCACAGCTAAATACACACTTTTTTCAGATGCACATGAGTCATTTCCTAAAATAGATCACATACTAGTACATAGGTCATGCTTAAGTATATGCAAGAAAAGAGAAATTATCCGATGCTTATTATCTGACCACAGTGCAAATAAACTGGAAATAAATGACATAAGAAACCATAAAAAACCCCTAAATAAATGGAAATTAAACAACACCCTATTCACTAATCAATGGGTCATATATGAAATTAAACAAGAAGTTCAACAATATCTACAATTAAATGAAAATTCAACCACAATTTATCGGAATTTATGGGATGTGATGAAAGTAGTTCTCAGAGGGAAATTCATAGCTATGAACTTACACATTAGGAAAACAGAACAGAAACAAATACCCTAATGTTGTACCGCCAACATTTAGAAAAGGAAGAGAAAACCAAATCCAGAGCCCAAAGACTGGAAAAAATAATAAAGCCTAGAGCAGAAATTAATTCAATTGAGATGAAGAAAATAGTTCAAAAAATCAACAAATCAAAAAGCTGCTTCTTTGAAAAATTAAATAAAATTGATTACCCCTACCTAACCTTATCAAAAAGAGGAAAGAAAAAATTCAAATACAAGCAATAAGGAATGAAAAAGGTGTAAACACCATAGTCAGAGTCGAAATTGAGAATATTCTCAAGAGCTACTTTGAGAACTTTTATGCTCACAGAATAGAAGACACCGAAAAGATGGACAGATTCCACGAAAGGTACAAATTACCAAAACTGAATCAAGAATATATAACAACTCTCAATAATCCAATAACAGTCAGTGACATACAAAATGTAATAAAAAGCCTGTTGACACTGGAAAGTCCAGGTCCTGATGGATTCACATCTGAATTCCACAAGAAATTTACAAAAGTTATAATCCCTACACTCCGCAAACTCTTCAATGAAATTGAAAAGGACACATTTCTCCCAAAATCATTCCTAGAAGCAAGTATTATACTGATATCAAAACCAAGGAAAATCACAACAAAAAAAGAGAACTGCAGGCCAGTCTGCCTCATGAACATAGATGAAAAAAGCTTCAAGAAAATCTTAGCACATACAATACAGCTGATCGTCAAGAAAATCATACACTATGACCAGGTAGGATTCATCCCAGGGATGCAAAGATGGTTCAATATTCATAAATCTATACATGTAACACTGTATATCAATGGAGCCAAAACCAAAACCACATGATCATCTCAATTGATGCAAAAATGATTTTTGAAACTCCATCACTCATTCATTTTCAAAATCCTAAGAAAACTGAAATGGAAGGCCTCTACTTTAATCTGATAAAAAGCCATCTGTGACAACCCAGAGGCTAATATAACTCGAAATGGGGAAAAACGGAAATCTTTTACTCTCAGATCTGGTACAAGACAAGAATGTCCTCTGTCACACCTCCTATTCAATGTAGTTCTGAATTAGCTAGAGCCATTAGAGAACAGGGAGAAATAAAAGGAATAAGAATAAGTAAAGAAGAAGTTAAATTATCAGTATTTGCAGATGACATGATACTTTACTTGGAAGGTCCAAAAAACTCCAAGAAGAAGCTATTAGGATTGATGCATAAATTCAGTAGCATAGCAGGCTACAAAGTCAATAGCATTTCTCTTCGCAGATAACAAACACACTGAGAGGGAAACTATAGAAACAATACCTTTTATAACAGTACCGCGGAAAATGAAATATCTTGGAATTCATCTAACTACAGAAGTCAAAGATTTTTCATGTAAAATTACAGGACCCTAAGAAAAGAGATCATAGAGTATTTCAGAAAATGGAAAGATAATCCTTGCTCCTCGGTAGGAAGAATCAACATTGTGAAGATGGCCATACTCCCAAAATCGTTCTAAAGATTTAATGCAGTCCCTATCAAACTACCAACAACATACCTCACAGAACTAGAGGAATCATTCCCAAAATTTATTTCAAACCAGAAGAGACCTAGAATAACAAAGATAATCCTGGCCAACAAATACAAGTCAGGAGGCATTACAATTCCTGATTTGAAATTATACTACAAAGCAAATTTTGACAAAATCAGCATGGTATTGGCAAGGAAATGCACATGAAGATCAATGGAATAGACTAGAAGATCCAGAGTCCTCTACGAACACATTAAACTACTTGATCTTTGACAAAGGGGCCAAATGCTTACTGGAAGAAAGATAGCCTCTTTAACAAATGGTGCTGGAAAAACTGACTCTCCACATGCCGAAAAGTAAAACTTGACCAAGGTCTATCACCATGCACTAAGCTCAAGTCAAAATGGATTAAAGATCTAAACATTAAAACAGAAACACTCAGTCTCCTAGAAGAGAAATCAGGAGGAACTCTTGAAGACACAGGGGTAGGCAAAGAGTTCATGAACAAAAATCAAATCGCACGGGTAATACTTGAAAGAATTAACTTGATATTTGTTTCTCATTAAAAACGAAATAAAACAACAACAAAAAAAGATTTTAAAAAAGAGAGATCTTTTCTTACTTTTTCACTAGCTGTGATGGCATTTTCAAGTTCTGAAAATCTATCTTCACTTTCACTCAGTTTTGCAAGCTTGTGCTTGAGATTTTCAGTTTCTCTATATCTCTTTGAATCTGCTTAATGCGTACTATTTCTTTCTTGTATTGCTCATTTAAGGAATCTGTCATTTTTCTAATCTCTATTTTTTATCAGTGTCTTCTTGAGAAGCAGTTATTATTTCTTTTACTACGGAGTATTTCTGATTGTATTTCCTCTATATTTTTGTGCATTTGATTCTTTACTTTAGACGTTATTAACTCAGATATTTCTTTTTATTTCAGAGGTTACTCTGCTCTGAGTTCCTCTATACCTTTCTGCAGTTCTTTCTTTACTTCAGACACTATTGATTCAGACATTTAAGCTGTGTGATTCCCAATTTCTTCTGTGCTAGTGTCCTCTGCATTTGTTCTGGGTGGGCTCAAGGTCTGAGATTGCATTTTGCTCCTTCTCTTTGTCATTTTGTGTAGCACTGTCCTCTGACCTTTGGTATAGAGGTTTGGTGCAGTTATAACCTTAACATCTAGTGAAATTCAGGTTCAGATCAACAAGTTTGAAATCATCCAGTTGTGCCTGGCTTGTTTCTGGCTTCTGTGCTCAGCTCCTTCCTGTTGCAACCCTTGGAAATGAACCTGTTGTATCCCTCTGGCAAGATGTTCTGCTCCTGGATTAGCTAGGTGGTTCTGATCCCTTGTTGCTCTGCAAGGCCTTCAGCTGCAGAGTTTCATCCCAGGCTTGTATGCCAGGCCCGGGCTGGGCCATGAGAGGTCCAATGGGTGCAGAGGAGGGCTGATACTCTCCCATACACTTCCCGGGCTGGGCTTAGGCTGAGTCTGGTGGGGTACTGAGAGTGCATCCCTTCTGCTGTGTGTTTTGATGGTATTACTTTATTTAGAGCCAGCCACTTATGAACCAAATTCTCTGAAATCCTAAGTGAAAACAAACCTCTTTTTATTTAAACTGTGGTTGTTAGATATTTTATCACATCAACAAAAAAACTTACGTTACAGAAAATATGTGCCAGCAGTGAGGTCATCTCTGTGACTCTACATGACCATGTGACTCTAAGCTGCTGGAACTTGTTTCTGGGAGCAGTTTAAGAAGGTTTGAAGATGTGATCTGGAGAAGCCCTAGAATGCTCACAGCAGAGTTTGATGGGGGATTCTTATGAGAACTCAGAGACCAGAATGTTGATGAGAATGTGAGAGCAAAGGCTAAGTCCTTGAGATTTCAAATGGAAAGAAGACTTGCCTATGTTCGCCCATTCCGAAGAGATGGTTCAGTGGAATAAGTGCTTCCCTGGCAAGGGCACAAGGGCCTGAGTTTGCCCATGTTCTAAGACTTTGTGTAAAGCTAAGTTGAAGCTGGCAGATTAATTGATATAATGTGAAAATTTAAAAGTAGTCCAACCTTCTTACCATGATATGGGTCAGGCTGGCTATTTTCAGTCAAACTACAGTGAAGATCAGAAGTAAAAAGCAAAAGTGGAAAGTGTGAAAATTTTGCAGCTTTGCTGAAAAGGAATCTTGGCTTAAAAAAAAAAAAAGTCAAGTACTTTGCTTCAGGACAACAGGAAAGATATTTTTATGTCATGCCAGGAAATGCCTAGGCCCCACCCATCACAGGCTCAAAACTGTAGAAGAATATGGCTTAACTTTTTATACCTTGTTTTTATACTTTTCTATTGCATGTAACTTGTTTTTATACTTTTCTACTGCATGGTTAAGACCAAGATAAAGCAAGACCAATGTGACCAAAAAATGTAACTTTTATATCTGACGTGGTTAATCAGATTCCCTCAGGATTTACCCAGAAACTCTGTACTTTGTCAGTGTCAGCCTTGTGGATGAATCACAGCCATTGCTTGAACAATTTGCTCTCTGTGAAAGCCTAAGAGAATGTTCTCTCTCCATGTGACTCACCTTAGGCACACTCTACATCACTGATCACTTTCGTCTATGGTCCCATAATCTCCTTGATCAGAAAATTTGGGACGCCACTGAGTTCTCCTGTGGCCTGAGTCCTCACTGACCTTGATTGGCTAGAGCCAAAATGTTGGCCATCCTTATAGCCCTTCTTTTTCTCTAATTTTTTGTTCCACAAATTTAATTTGTTAACCTTCCAGAAACCTAATGATATTATTACTGCAAAACATAGGCTGTTGAGCTTAATATCAGTATCTGTCTGAATATCAAACATCTTAGACATAACATGGAACAGCTATTTTCCATCAGTTGTTGATATGCTAAACTTTAAATCCATACAGAATGTGAAAGAAATAAAAATAGTAAAAAAATAAAAATAATTACACATTTTTACACAGAAATTTAGAATTAAACAATGAAGAGTGGAAAAGCTAGGAAACATGGCAGGGGCAAAACCATGTATTTGTATACACAAGATGGTTAAGGCAATGATCCTGAGAATCTCCATCAGGTTTTTGAAATTAGCAGTTAATTGGTAGGATTCTCACTCTAACTAACTATATATGCTGACACCTGTGGACCAAGCAACTGCACTGGAGATAGTAATGTGTAATAGTAGGGTCATGTTTGGAATGCCTGTCATTCTGGTCTTCTAAAAGTGTACTGCTTCTAATATCATATCAATTACTGCTATAATCTCTCTCAAGTAAATGTTTGTGTAAAAAAAAGGTAATAAATAAAACCAAGAGGCAAGAAAAACTTGTCATAGGACTGTCCTTCTACAATATTATATATGGTTAGATTTGTAAAAGGATAAAATCCCTTGGAAAGACTGTTTTGAGAAGGGAGCTGCAGGCCCCTTTGCTCACTGTTTCCCTAAATACAGCCCTCGCGGTGCTCAGAGGCTGCTATAGGCATAGTCCAAAGAGGCAGGGTATTGCTTAAAGTGTCAGCAGACCTTGTCACCAGCTATGTGCTCCTCCTTTTACAAGCAAGCTAAATACAAAAGTTATGCCATCATGGAAACTTTCAGCTCAATTTCAAAAGAAGTTTCGGGAGCCTAAAAGAAATGTTTGATAGGGTCTCAGTCCCAGTCAGAAGCCCCTAAGAAGGCAAAGACAGAACTGAAAGTTTAA
The DNA here is from genome assembly GCA_004027165.1 of Ctenomys sociabilis. Classification (NCBI taxonomy): domain Eukaryota; kingdom Metazoa; phylum Chordata; class Mammalia; order Rodentia; family Ctenomyidae; genus Ctenomys; species Ctenomys sociabilis. The sequence goes on along the minus strand of PVKA01031910.1, from coordinate 7,504 downwards.
AAGGAGACACCAGGAATTTGGAGATGCAAAGAAAGTGGAACACCTGCCAAAGAAAAGAACCAGCTGTGAGCAGCATCCACCTGAGAGAGAGACCAGGTGGACTCGACTGGAAATGTAATCAGGGACTGGCTCACAGCACTTTTGGAGCTCACATCTCACTGAAGCCTGACCTGGTTGCTGGCAATGGAGCTACGAGACTTAATGTTTGCCCTCCTTGTTTTTAGTTTACATCCGTTATATCACCCAGTTTCTGTTTCCCAAATGGGGATGTTTCATCTGTGTCATTCATTATATTCTGGATTAAACAAGCCACTCCTGATCCTTGTCATGGTCCAGGAAGTTTATATTTGTAATCCCATGGAAAAAATCTACAGCCCAAGTGCACCCCATGGTGTAAATAAAGCCACAATTATGTACACAAAATGATGAGGAGCCAAGAGGGTTCTGGGTCTGGCTATAATGATGGCTAAATGGAACAGAGTCCTTGACCCAAGACCAAACCCACGTTTTAATTCCTGAAGAAGGTATGGCTTGAGGATGAGTGACTATGAGAATGGTGGGAAGTTCATGCATGTTATGAGCTGGGCTAGGTGGGAGGTCTGGAATTGCCTCTCAGTAAGCAGAGAGAAGAATATGCAAAGAGCGGCCTGCAAAGCACAGTTGAGGTGATATGTAATGTCTTGGGGTCAGTGCTTTGGCATTCCATGCATCACGGTTTCAAAGCACCAAATTTTAGCCGCTAATCACTTATCTTCTCTAAAAGAAATCTGAGCTTCTGTCCTGAACAACAAGATTCCTTCCAGTCTATCTACATGATCACAGGTATGTTTCTGTTGCTCACAGATACAGTAGATATAGACTTGCCAAGTCAGGTTGGAGAGCAGGAAATTTTACATTTCTCTGATGATTTTGACATTTTTGAAGCTATTTGTTTTTTGGATGATCCTTCAGTTTGTTTTATTTTCCCTGCTTATTTTCAGTCTATTCATCATCATTGGCAGGGAAATCACAAGTTCTGTTAAGTATTTTTTTCATTTTATTCTATCTGGTAACCCACATTTCTTTGTATATACTAATGATGTAGGGCCTGCTATCATCTACCATAAAGTTATTTCCTATATCTATAATTTATGAGCATTTTATAGAAAGTAAGTAGTTTCCATGTGTCGTTGGCTAGGCTACAGTACCAGTTATGTAACCAGACACTAATTCAGGTGTCTAAAATGAGCTACTCTTTATTCAGGCAAGAGGAAAATTCCTGATGAGGAAGGACTGAGGTGAACGAAGTTTGTTTTAAGGCTGAAGCATCAATTTCTGCTTCATTTTCCAGCTTGCTGGCCTGCCTTGAGTACTTGAACTTGCCAGCACTTACAATCATGAGCCAATTCCTTGATCGAAATCCCTTAACAAATGTATGTAATGGACTAATCATTAATTAGTAAGGTGTACAGACAGGGGTAGGTGAGTGAGTAGACATTCATATACACACATACATGTATACATACATATATACATGTGCACACACATGCATGCATAGATACACTGTGAGTTCAGTTTCTCTGGAAAACCCTGATGTGACTGATGAGATTTTACTGACAGTGGAAATAAATACCAGAATAGCTCAGCAGTAACAGAATCCAAAAGGAGAGCTTTCTAAATTGATTCTGTGGAGATAATTTGAGATTATAAAATGTCCTGTTCCTCATCAAACTGAATTTATTCATTCCTTCACTTATGTTAGTATGGATTCATGTTTTCCTAATTAATTAAATGATTCAGTCTTTTTATAATACTTTGTTGAGTTATAATTCACGTATTTTTTAGTCACTTTTTAAAGCATTCCATGCATCATGGTTTCAAAGCATCAAATTTTAGAATGCAGTATTTTAATATATTCATAAAAATCAATCATCACATTTGATTTTTGAATGTTTTTCTGACCCAAATCAAAGTCCTACACTAGACTCCATGTAACGCTTAGTTTCAGCATTTATTCCCAAAAGTCGGTTATTATATTGAGGTTTGGAAACCATTATTTTATTTTCTTTCTTTATAGATTTTCCTATTCCAGAGATTTCATTAAATGGAATCAAATGATGCAATGACATTTATTTCAAAATTGAGCACAAACAAGATGATGGTCCTGTAAGATCATGCAGCTAAAAACACCCACTGCCTCGTGATGCTGCAGCCATTGCCATGCCCACTGCATTGCACTGCTGTGCACAGTGGTGCTAGTGTAAGCAAACCGTGCCAGCCATGCAGAAGCTCACTCCACTCCACTCCACATGGAGCAGAGCGCTTCATGACGCTGACACAGAACTACGAATGCAACACACTCTATGTTTATTTTGGAGATTACTTACAAAAATGTTAATTGTAAAACAGCCACAGATAGGTCATCAGTAAGTAACTGAGAAGAAGGGGACATCACTGTGTGTGACTGCACAGGAAGAACTTCTGTGTGGACAAGGCAGTGGACAGCAGTGACACTGGTGATCTCCACCTTGGGAAGGACAGGTTCACACAAATTTTTACACAACAAGAATATAGTGAACAATAACACTTTATAATGTTGTGTGACAGATTTATGTTTTAAGTCAAATGTTATTTTAAAAGAGCTGAACAGTTTAAAAACTTTGAAGTTTGGCAAGTAAGAGAGTTATGGTAAGTTAAGGTTAATTTAGCACTGATGAAAGCATTTGTATAACCCTACTACAGCCGAAGACTGCAGTGTGTACAAAGTCTGCGGCAGCACGTGGCCACAGCCTGGCTTCCCCTCACTCCCCGCTCACTCACTGGTTTACCCAGGGTGACTGCCAGCCCTGGGCACTGAAGTCACAGCAAGCATCCTGGACAGAGGTGCCACTTCTTATCCTTCATATTTAATTTCAGCTTTATTTGCATTTTGATGCACAAATACCACTGCACTACAACTGCTATAACACTAAGTACAGTAAAATGACAGGTTTCACTTTCTGAGGAACTGCCAGATTGGTTTCTAAAGGAGGTCCACAGCTTTACACCCTACCACCAATGTTGCTTTTCAATGTTTGAATGTTCAACAATATTTGAAGGTTGTGATTTTTACACATTTTGAATAATTTTGCTTTTTAACATAATTCTTATTTCTTTTCACCAGGGTAGTGGGGATTGAACTCAGGACCTTGTGAGTTCAGCTCATTTTTAGTTTGCATCCATTCTATCACCCAGTTTCAGCTTGCCAGGCTGGTAGTTATGCTGCTAAACTGTTATAGTTTGTGTGTATTTGTCCCCCCCAAAGCCTCATGCAGTTATAGGGCAGACTTCTAGAATTTGTAGTTAATTCTTGATTCAGTGCTGGGATTAAGGGTGTATATACTACTGGGATTATGGGTGTGAGTGCTATATCCAGCCTGGGGGCGTATATCTTGAATGCATCATAAGGGGGACTTGCTCTCTGCTGCTGTTGTTGCTGCTACTCCCATTTGCTCTTACTCTCTGCTCTTGGCCATCACTATGAACTGTTGCTTTCTGCCTTGTGCTGCTCTGCCTTGGATACAGCTGAGCATGGACTGAAACCTCTAGAAACTGAGATAAAGAAACCTTTCCTTCCTTCATATTGGTTGCCAGCAATGAGAGAAGAGTAACTGAGACATGAGCTGTCTCCCAGCCCGTAATTCTTACAATCACAATGGAAATGAGATATGCTACCCTGTTGTAGTTTCAATTTACATGTATCTAAGGACAAACAGTGTTGAGCATTTTTCATGGCACGCATACTTTTAACTGATTGATCATTTGTATGTTTGGTCCTTTTTTTTTTTTTTTTTTTTTTGTATTCAGGACAGGGTCTACAAGTTTTACAGGATCTCACTGCATAGACCAGACTCATAGTGATTCTCCTGTTTTCAGCCTCTGGTCTCCATGGCATCTGAGAGCACCCCAAGGGCAGGGCTGGCTCAGCATGCCAAGGATCAAACCCTGGTCACTGCACTCTGCCTAAGCAGGCTCTTTAGTCCGCTGAGCTATCAGGCAGGCCTTCGCCATTTGCATATTTACTCTAGAAAAGTATTAAAATACTTTGCTCAATCTTTAATTTTTCAATTTTAATTATTGAGCTGAAATAATTCTTTTTTTATTTTTAAATGTATGTGGTTGTTGCAGGGTCTTGCTACAGAGACTGGACTCATGGTGAGCCTCCTGCTTTCAGCCTCCCCAGTGTCCTGGGATTACAGGCATGTGCCACCACCTGGACTGTGGCCAGGTTAGCCAGCCCTAGGGGCAGGGCTGACACAACATTTAGTGCTGGGGATCTGAACTGCAGTCCCTGCACTTCCCCAAGCTTGCCTAAGCAGGTGCTTTAGTCCGCTGAGCTATCTCCCCAGCCAAAAGAATTCTTTATATAGTTTATGTAAAAGATCTTCAACAGGTGTATGATTTAAAAATTCTTCAGTGGATGGTCTTTATTTCACCATACTACCCTTTAATCACAAATGTTTTATTTTTTTTGGAGCCCCATATATTATTTTTTTAGTTTTATTCATGGTACTTTTTCTGTCCTATCTAAAAATTCGTCTCCAAATCAAAATATTTAACGTTTTCCTTGTGAAAAATTATGCTGCTTCTGCTCTTACATAGACTCTTTTCAAGTTTGAATTGACCTCACCTAGGATTTGAATAAGATGCCCAGCACTCCACTCGTGGAATCCACGTACTGGCACCTCTGCTCTAGTCCCACCCCTCAGCATATCTCACTGTGGTGTCACACAAAATGGAGAAGCTGAAAATTCAGGGCATTAGTGCCTCAACCACACAACAATGACACCGCCAAAGCTGACTGAACCAACTCCTTGAAACTCTTCAGTGTAAACATATATTGACAACAACTAGCTGAGTGCGCAATGAGGACAAACAGACCACTAATTTCAGTGAGAAAGCACTGTGGTATTTTGCCCACTTGTCTTCTGTCATTCTCCACGCAGTGTTACTTGTGCAGACATCAACCTACGCTGGTGGTGAGGCTCACTGCTACCAAGAAGAAGCAGTACAGAACTTTTTCTCAAAATGAAACCAAACATAAAAAAAAGAAAGAAAAGAAATGCGGTTGTGAGTTTTGACCTTTCTGACAATTATCTGAAAGGCAGGTAAGAGGCCAAATCTACTCGTGCAGTCCTTGACCCCATCAGTCTTCAGATTTCCAGCAGGAATAGCAACTGTATAAAGCATTTGAAAACAAGTTCTGTACCTGTAGAGCCTTGACCAAGTGATGACAGGTAAGACAAAGAGCAAACAGGTGCAACAGCTGAGAAATTAGTCTTACAAGAAAGATTCTTGGAGAAAAGATTTTCCAAAGGCTACCATGTATACCATGTGTTAGAGTTTGGATCCAATATCTACCAGAAGGTTCATGTGTGACAGGAGCGCCTTTTGGAAGTGGTACACAATAAATATGAAAGAAACTTAAGAAGGGAGCTTCCCTGGAGGTGTGTCATACAGACATTACTTGGGGAGCAATATCTTGTCCCCAACACCTCCTCTCAGTCTCTCACTCTATCTTCATTACCCAGTTTCCATGAGGTAGGTACCTTTCTCTTGCAAACCCTTCCACCATGGCTGTCTCATCACTAACAGCAGTGAAGTCAGCCCACTAGAGATTAACACTCTGCAAGCATGACACAAAAGGAAACTTCCTTCCTTCAAGTTGTTTTTCAAGACATTTTGTCACAGTGCTATGAAGAAAGTTAACTGACTCACCAAGGAATGCTGTACGCAATGCTTATGCCAAGGATCAGTTGTACCTCCAGAAAATACTTGAGAGGAACACAGGCCTATATATCTATTAATTTGTAGGTTCCATGCAGTTAGGAGGTGAAGCATAAGGTAAAGATTTTTAAGGCTGAATAAATTCATCAAATTAGGACCTATCTTCAAAGACAGGGAGAGGGTTGTATACCAGAGGAGTGTTTTGTTTTGCTTTGCTTTGTTTTTCTCTGCTGTGCATTGGTATTGCTCCAAGTATTTAATGAAAACTCTGTCAGTGATCAGGTTATGGACTGATATCTATGATAACAGAACAGAGACTTTAGCAACCACACATAAGAAAGAATAGTCTCAGGGAAAATAATTTGAAAAGATCACTGTACACATGTGTAACTTGGAGAATGCCAATGTCAAAGGAAGGAGCAGAATCTAATGTACAGAATGGCCAATTTATGTATCAGTTGTTTTGTTTTCAACAACAACAAAATATATATATATATATATATATATATATATATATATATATATATATATTTCTGATCAAGTCTCGTTTATTCAGAAGAAACTCGGGGTATATATAGTGTGGAGGCATAGGGAAATGACGTCAATGGGTAAAAGGTATGAGTAACTAGGCAACCTGGAAGTGGCAGGAAGTTCCACTTCCAAGGCTTAGCAGGAGATTTACGGGGAAGTAGGCAGGGTAAGAAGAATTAAGAATTTAACTCAGCAGAGGAATATAAACTTAAGAATATGGCTGAAACTATTATAAAATGGGTACCAGTCACAGGTTTCCCACAGGTTCCCCTTTTTTCTTTAATTTTTAAGAGGCCATTATTCCTTGAGGGGTCAACAAAAAAATATTAAGCATGAAAGAAATGGCAAATTATAACTCATTTGCAAAAAAAAAATGTTGAAATTCATTTTAAGGAAGTTCAGGCACTGGATTTTAGAGATGTCAAACCAACCATAGTGTGAAGTGATTAGAAAATACCATTTAGGATACACTTTCGATTATATGGTTAGGGTTAAAAATAAATTTAAGCTCTCTTTTCATAGGACTGACATTGTTGTAACTATGCTTGCATTTTTAACAGGGCTGTTTTTCTATTTACTTTTGCTCTCTAATCAACTTTGAAGAAAACCTTCAAATCTTCCCTTCATCCAGAGAAGAGAGAAATGATAGTTATATTGAAGTGAAAGCCAGTGTCATCTGTTCTGTGGCTGATTCATTGAAAAGGCCTGGATCTGTACAGAAAATTGACAGTGCTTCTAGCACAGCCCAACACGAAGCATTGACCTCTGGCCCATGTGTGCACTGGTCCACAAAGAGGTACAGAAATTGAGAGTGTTTAGAAACTTCTACAGTAATTTCATAGAGTAATTCTATGTCTGTTGAGTATAATAATAAAAGATTAGCTAGTGTTTCAAATGCTTTCTGTTTCATTTTTTCCAGTCATTTATTTTTTATTGTACTTTACAGAAGTATTGATCCACAACAAATTGGAAAAAAAAACTTAAACTACTCCTTTATTACAGATAGTTTAAGAAGCACTATCCTGGGCAACTTCAGCATACCTTGTGAGTTGTCTTATTTTGACAGGAATACAGTGATTTTCAGAAATACATACAATACTCTTATCTTAGTGCAATAAGAAAAATCCAAATCCTTAACTACAATGACAAAGAAGACTGGTAGAAAAATTCCTGAAGTCAGGAATGAAGGAGAGATGCTAATATTAAGCTGAGGCCCCTTTCTTTAACA
>PVKA01031909.1:0-25767 GCA_004027165.1 Ctenomys sociabilis | reverse complement strand
AAAAAAAAAAAAAAAAAAAAAAAAAAAAAATCAAATAAAACAACTGCTGATGGGGCTGCAGAGGAAAAGGAATTTTTAGCAGAAATATAAACCAGTACAATCATTTTTTTTTTTTGCCCAGCAGGCACATTTATTAGCATTAAACACAAGACTCTTCTCCTTCAGAAGACCATAAAGTTCCAAACCAATATAGTGTCCTTCTTCCCCAATTCTTCCTTTTTTTGGAGACAGGGTCTTGCTATATAGTTCAAGGTATCCTTGAGCTCACAGAAATCCTCCTGCCTCAGCCTCCTGAGGAGCACTGGCATTATGGATTACAGGTGTGCTCCACCCTCTGCTCCATCTCTACAACATACTTTCAGGCCTTGGCTGTGGCCTGAGCTGCCCCCAGGGTTGTGAGTTGCTGAATCTTCTGGCTCATCATTTCTGTGACAGCTTGTTTTGCGACATGCTTCTCCTGTGGGGCTGGCTGGATTTTCTCCATCTGCTTGGTGAAGAAGTCTATCTTCCTCTTCAAGGAGTCATTGGCATCCTGAGCTGTCTTCTCCACATAGTAGCCAGTTCCCACATCGATAAGCATGTGTTCTACATCATGGAGCTTCCAGGGATGTACACAGAACCCGTCAGTGGGATGAGTAATTCTTTCCCCACACTGTTCTTATTCAGCACATTCAGACAGCCTTTGGCTCCCACATACTTGGTCTGTGTCACTTGAGCTGGGCACTCGACATGGACAAGAACTCTCTCCCTGGTCCAGCTGGTTCTTGAGCATTGCTAGTTGGGGCAGGTTCAGCTCCATAATGTTAAATGACCGTGCCATGTCAGTAAGGAAGCTAAACCAGTACAGCCATAAATCAGTACAGATATTCTTCAAAAAACTAAAACACTACAACCAGAAATTACATTCTACCCAGGTATTTCCCTGCTGAGTATCTTCCCAAATGAGTTTTAAAAAATTATGTACAGTGATACATAGATACCTATGTTTGTAGTAGTGTAATCCACAGTAGCTAAAACTTGGAAAACCCTGTATGTCCATCAACAGATAAATTGGTACAGAAAATCTGGTATTTAGATACAGTGGAGTACTACTCTATCATAAGGAAGGATGAGCTTAATTCATCTGTAGGAAAGTTGATTCACATTGAGACCATAATGTTAAGTGAAAGAGACCAGACATGCTAGCCTCATATCCCATGGTTTCTCTTATCCGAGAAAGCCAAGAGTCTGGGGAGATGCCTCGGTTGAATAAGTGCTTCCCAGGCAAGAGCAAGGGCCTGAGTTCAATCCCCAGCTCCACCAAAAAAAAAAAAAAGAAAGAAAGCCAAGATATAAATGAAGAGCAAAATAAAAGACTGATAATGGTACACAGGGAGTAAGAAATTTTTCACATGGAAAGGAGACCAAGCATTGGAGAGAGGAGTCAGGGAGAGGAGGGGAAGAGGATACATGGGTTATGTACATGGACCAACTGACCATGAAGAGTGTGATCACTATGCACTACAAATATGTACTCAGAGAAGTTGTAATGAAAAATAATTAATAACTTAAAGATATATCAGTCTAGTATTTTCTGTAAAGAGAATAAAATGGAGAAATAAAATTCTGGGTAATAGTTTCAACAGAGCTGAAAAAATGAGAGGGACTCATATTATTAGAGATATTATAATATCCTAGTAATATAGTAGCAGCTATAAGATTGGATGATCTTAACACCTCTCCCCACCAGGAGATAATGGCTCCTATTCATGAACTCCATTCATCTGTTCCTCTGTGTATTTTCCACAATATCAACCCCTCCCATTACCATAAATTTCTTCTTGGGCTCTGTGATATATCAACAGCTGGTGGCCCACTTGTACACTCAACTGAACTGAATCAATGTGGTGCTGGTTGTAGAAAGCCTAGCTGAGGATTACTGCTAACAGCATAAAAAAGGAGAACTGGAGAGGAAACAGTGGAGCCCTTAGTTGTCCTGGAGAAGCACATCATGTAGGTTTTCCTGATGTGAACTCAGCTGTCCCTATCCTTGGAGGAGCTCGGGATCTTGCTGTTTTTGAGGATGGCTGTGTTACTTTTTCAGGGAGCTCTGGCCCTTACTTTAACTTTCTTCTTCAGTGCACGTCCCTCAGTCTGCTGGCACAGATCCCTCATCCCACTGGCATGGACTTTGTCATTTCCACCACTAATCTTTGGACCTTCCCAGTGAAGATCTGGGAAACAGACTTGCATGAGACATTGTCATAGGCTCTTGATCTGCATTTGGGCTGCTGGGAGGCACTGCCATGGGCCCTAGGTGTTCAGCCGGACTCATGCAGGTCATTATTGTGGGACCTGGGCGCTCAGCTGGATTCTCAGTCTTTAGTGTGAGGAAAGATTTCCTACACATCTCTGTATTTGACCCTATGGGTGAATATCATAAAATAATCCTATAAATTATGTGTCCTGTATAAAATTGTTTCCCTTGCAAAACATGACTACAATAAGCTCTACTCTGACTTGAGTAACTATATAAAACATAGTATGCCCAGTTGCATTTAAATTTCACATAAATGGAAAACATACTTTGTATTGTTATTTAAAAAAAACAAAAAAGAGGACAAAATTAAATTTAGCAGCTGTAGCTGTGGTACATTTTTAATGTGAATATTTGGGGTAAGGAAGAACTGCTCATCTTATGAAATTCTTTTGCTTTGTTTTGGGCATAAACGTTTAGCTTTGCTTTCTCTTCCTTTTGTTGTTTCACTTCAGCTAATTGATTTGCAATCTGTAGAAATTCTTTACAAAATTGAATGCAAATATGTCAGATGAGTAAATCACTAAAATGAACCAAATGAAAGCTAAAAGCAACACAAAATGAGACAAAATAGAAAGAGCTAGTGGGTTTGCCTCAAGTTGTCCATACCCTCCTTCTTTAAAGTGTGGTCCATATACCAGCAGCATAAGTCTGCTAACTTAAAATTTACATTTTAAGGGATATTTAGTGACATGGCAGCACAGTAAAGTTGAAGAGACCTTTATCTGGATGGCTTGAAAGAACTCAAGACCTGAGCTGATTAAGATGATTTTGGTGGGGGCTGGGGAAACAGCTCAGTAGAATAAGTGCTTGCCTGGCAAGTGCAAATGCCTGAGTTTAATCCCTGTTCCTACCAAAAAAAAGGAAAAAGAAAAAAAAAAAAAAAAGAAAGATGATTTTGGTGGTTCATGTCCTGAGATACATGGCAGAAACAAATGAACAAAAGCCAAAACTTACATAAAATAAAAATATAATTCACCATCTTAGAAAAAAAAAATTAGTTTAGGAAGAAGATAGTAGGTCTCAATCTATTTCTACAGTTACTTTTTCATACACAATGTCCAGTGTATAGGCAAAGATGACTGAACAGAAACGTGACATCATGAACCCCGATGGGGGAAGCAGACTCCAGTACAGGATTCATGAGCTCCAGACTACACAGCAGGTATGTTCACTATGTTCAAGGACATAAAAGCCAACTAGAACATTTTGGCAAAAAAACTGAAACTATGGACCAGCCAGATAGCTTAGTGGAACAAGCACCTGCTTAGACAGGTGCAACGACCCAGGTTAATCCCTGCTGTGCCGTGCCGATCCCACCCCTTGAGCGTGCTGAGATGGTGACTGAGACTGGGTGTGCTAGTGCGCGCCTGTAATCCCAGTGCTTGCGAGGCTGAAAATAGAAGGATCGCTGAGTCTGATCTGTGCAGTGAGACCCTGTAGACCCTGTACTAACTAAAAGAACAACAAAATAAAAACTACAAAAGCTCACATACCAGATTTGAAAAAACATAAGAAACATTCTAAAACTATGAAAAATAAAATACCTTGAATTAATAATTCTTTTATTTTATTGAGAAACAAATAGCAATGAGACAGTATCAAAACTGACTAATAGGACAGTTTGAATAATTAATACATTGTACATTGTTTTCTTCTTAGTGGTTATCCATAGTACAAGATGCAGACAGGATATCCTGTCCAAGTACTATTAGTACAAATCTTTCTACTCACTTAATTAAGTGAAAGTAGCTGTATATCCTAACTATTCTGCATATACAAATACAAAATGGTCCTTCCATTGTATCCCCTTTTTTTGTTTAGTCCTGTCAGAAATGTGTATTCCATTGACATCTAAATACTATAGGTGCATGAATTTAGCAAAACAATCCAACACAATCCAGCAGTCCACAATAGAATAGTAGTGGGTTATCTGCAGAAATTGTTGACTTGAGCCTTTCACAGCTCTGCATATTCATATGGCTTTATTTATATACCTCGTTTGTATACTTTTCTACTAGATGGTTAAGACCAAGATAAAGTGAGACCTATATAACAAGAAATATGACTTTTATATCTGACAAGGTCAGTCACATACCCTCAGGATTTATCCTGTAAGCCCGTACTGCACTTTGTAGATTCTTTGCCAGTGTCAGCTATGTGGATGAATCACAGCCATTGCTTGACCAATTTGCTCTCTGTGAAAGCCTGAGAGAATGTTTTCTTTCCATGTGACTCTCCTTAGGCACACTATACATCATCGATCACTTTCCTTTGTGGCCCCATAATCTCCTTGATCAGAAAATCTGGGACACAACTGAGTTACATGATCTTACAGTACAGGTTCTCCTATGTCCTGAGTCTTCGCTGATCTTCAAAGGCTAGGGCCAAAATTTTGGCTGCTCTTGCAGGCCATCCTTTTCTCTAATTTTTGATCTGCAAACTTAGGTTGTTAACCCTCCAGAAGAGAAGCTTATTATAACCCTGCAACATATGCAGTTCAGTTTACCCTAACTATCTAAGTATCAATCATCTTAGGCATAACATGGAACAGGTATTTTCCATCAAGTATTGATATGTTAAACTTTAAGTACCTACAGAATACGAAGAATAAAAATAGGAATAAACACATATTTTTACACAAAAATTTAGAAATCTAACCATATACATTATTGTAGCAGGACAATCCTGTGAAATTTTTTTTCATTGTCTCTTTTCTTCATATATTACACTTAATTAAAAAAAAAAGAAAAAAAAAACTTTTACTTAAGAGACAGTATGGTAATAATTGGTATGTCATGAAAAGAAGTAGGTTTTTATCTTTTTTTTTTTTTTTGAGGAAAAAACTTTATTGGATAGAAAAGCTTCTGTTGGAGAGGGACAGAAGCTCCCCCCCCCTCCACTGGGTTGCCCCACAAGTAGGTTTTTAGAAGACTAGAATGCCAGGTATGCCAAGCATGACCTTTCTATTATGCATTGCTATGTTCAGTGCAATTAGTTGGTTCATAGGTATCAGCATGTATAGTTAGTCAGGGTGAAAATCCTGCCAATTAACTGCTAGTTGGAAAAACCTGCTGATGTTTCTTAGGATCATTGCCTTACCCATCTTGTGCATATAAATGTATGGCTTTGACCCTGTCATGTTTCCCAGCTTTTCTCCTTGCCCTCTCCTCATTGTCCAGTCCTCAAGTTTTTGCTTTCCTTTTAATTATGTTATACTTTTCTAGTTGTATTTCTTCTTTTGAGTTCTTATACTAGGGAGACTATATGATATTTACACATGCGTGTCTGGTTTATATCGCTTTATAAATATATCTTTCAAGAGGCATCCATTTAAATATGAAGGCTTCGAGTTTATCATTCTTTATAGCTGAGTAATACACCGTTGTATAAAGATACCACATCTTTTTCAACCATTACTCATGTGACGGGCATCTTGGTTGTTTCCAAGATTTGGCTATTACAAACTGTGCTGTTATAAACATAGGTATATGTATATCACTATGATATGACATTTTTAGGTCCTGTAGGAAAATTCCCAGTAGGGAGTTAGCTGACTCACATGGGATTTCCAGTCTTAGTTTTTTAAGGTGTGTCCACACAGATTTCCATAATGGTTGCGCCAGTCGACATTCCCACCAGCAGTGGAGAAGAGTTCCCTTTTCTCCACATCCTCTCCAACATTTGTTGTTGTTGACTTCTTTTTTTTTCTTTCATGTCAGACAGTGTTGATTTCTTTATGATAGCCATTCTTTCTGGGGTGAGATGCTATCTCAGTGTTGTTTTAATTTGCATTTCCTAGATGGCTAGTGATACAGAGCATTTTTTCATATATTTATTGGATTCTTAATTTCATCCTCTGAGAAATGTGTGTTTATCTCTGATGCCCATTTCTGGACTGGGTCTTTAAATTTAGGGGCCCATATTTTTTTAGTTCTTTATACATTCTAGAAAGCAGACCTTTGTCTGAGTGCTTATTAGGATATTTTTCAATATTTGTGGGTTATCTTTTCACTTTGTCAGTAATTTCTTTTGACATTCAAAAACTTCTCAATAACAGGTGGCTCCAGTTAATTCTTTCAAATATTACTCATGTGATTTGATTTTTATTCATGAACTCTTTGCTTACCCATATGTTTTCAAGAGTTCCTCCAACTTTGTCTTCCAGGAGATTCAGTGTTTGTTTTAATGTTTAGATCTTAAATCCATTTTGACTTTAGTTTAGTGCATGGTGATAGACCTGGGTCAAGTTTTAGTTTTTGGCATGTAAAGAGCCAGTTTTTCCAGCACCATTTGTTAAAGAAGCTATCTTCCTTGCAGTAAGCATGCTTGGCCCCTTTGGCAAAGATCAGGTGGCTGAGTGTGTTTGTGGAGGCCTCTGAATCTTCTAATCTATTCCACTGATCCTCAGGTTTATTTTGTTGCAAATACTATGCTGATTTTATCAAAGTAACTTTGTAATATAATTTCAAGTCAGGAATTGTAATGCCTCCTGCCTTGTCTTTGTTGCCCAGGATTGCCTTTGCTATTCTAGGTCTTTCTGGTTCCAAATAAATTTTTGGAACAATTTCTCTAGGTATGGGAGGTATGTTGTTGGTAGTTTGATAGGGATTGAATGAAGTCTGTACGACAATTTTGGGAGTATGGCCATCATCACGATGTTGGTTCTTCTTATCCAGGAGCATGGAATATCTTTCCATTTTCTGAAATCCTCTATGATCTCTTTTCTCACAGTACTGTAATTTTCCATGAAAAGATCTTTAACTTCTTTAGTTAGATGAATACCAAGGTACCTTATTTTCCATGATACTAACAATACTAAAAGGTATTGTTTCTCTAATTTCCCTCTCAGTTTGTTTGTTATCTGTGTAGAGGAATGATACTGACTTTTGGTTTTTGACTTTGTATCCTGCTCTACTCTTGAATTTGTGTATCAATTCTAGTAGCATCTTGGTGGAGTTTTTTGAGTCTTCCAAGTAAAGTATCATGTCTCTGCAAATAATGATATTTTAACTTCTTCTTTACCTATTCTTATTCCTTTCATTTCTCCCTCTTGTCTAATGGCTCTAGCTAATGATTCCAAAACTATATTGAACAGGAGGGGCAACAGAGAACATCCTTGTCTTGTACCAGATCTAAGAGTAAAAGATTTCTGTTTTTCCCCATTTAGAATTAGATTAGCCTTTGGGTTGTCATGGATGGCTTTTATTAAACTGAAGTAGAGGCCTTCTATTCCAATTTTCTGAAGGATTTTGAACATGAATGAGTGTTGGACTTTGCCAAAAGCTTTTTCTGTATCAATTTAGCGGATCATGTGGTTTTTAGTTTTCACTCTTTTGATATAGTGTATTACATTAATAGATTTGCGAATAATGAACCATCCTTGCATCGCTGGGATCAATCCTACCTAGTCATAGTGTATGATCTTGTTGATGATTTGCTGTATTCTGTTTGCTGGGATTTTATTGAGGATTTTTGCATCTATGTTCATGAGGGAAATTGGTCTGTAGTTCTCTTTTTTAATTGTGTTTTTCTTTGGTTTTAGTATCAGCATAATACTTGTCTCCAGAAATGATTTTGGGAGAACTGTTTCCTTTTCAGTTTCATTGAAGAGTTTGTGGAGTGTAGGGATTATATCTTCTGTGAATTTCTTGTAGAATTCAACTGAATCCACTAGGACTTATACTTTTGTCAGCAAGCTTTGTATTACATTTCGTATTTCATTGGCTGTCATTGGGTAATTGAAAGTTGTTATATCTTCTTAATTTGTAGCTTTCTAGGAATCTGTCCATTTCATCTGTGTTTTCTATTCTGTGAGCATATAGATTCTCAAAGTAGCTATTGATAATCTTCTGAATTTCCACTGGATCTGTGGTGAGTCCACTCTTTCCATTCCTTATTGCTTGTATTTGAATTTTTTTCTTCCCTCTTTTTGATGAGGTTAGCTAGGGGCTTATCAATTTTATTATTCTTTCAGAGAACCAGTTTTTTGATTCATTAGTTCTATGAACTGTTTTCTTCATCCAATTGAATTAATTTCTGCTTTAATCTTTATGATTTCTACTCATCTTTGGGCTCTGGGTTTGATTTGCTCTTCCTTTTCTAGATGTCGAAGGTGCAACATTAGGTTGTTTATTTGTTCCCATTCTGTTTTCCTAATGTGTGAGTTCATAGGTATGATTTTCCCTCTGAGAACTGCTTTCATTACATTCCATAGATTCTGGTAAGTTACTGAATTTTCATTGAATTGTACATATTGTTGAATTTCTTGTTTAATTTCATCTGTGACCCATTGATTGCTGAGTAGGGTGTTATTTAATTTCTATGTATTTAGTGGGGTTTTGTGGTTTCTTTTTTCATTTATTTCACTGCACTGTGGTCAGATAATATGCATGGGATAATTTTTTTTTCTTAAGCATGACCTATGGACTAGTATGTAGCCTGTTTTAGAAAATGACCCATGTGCAGCTGAAAAAAATGTGTATTCAGCTCTGGTTAGGTGGAACACTCTGTATATGTCCACCAAGTCCATTTGTTCCAAGCTCTGGTTCAGTTTTGGTACTTCTTTGATAATTTTTTGTCTGGTTGACCTTTTTGGGTTGAGGGTGTGTTAAGGTCTCTTGTTAAGATTGTGGTATTGGATATCAGATTTTTCATGTGCATTAAGATTTGTCTTATATACGTGTACCTGTGTTTAGTGTGTATATTTTTATGAGTGTTACCTCTTCCTCTAGAATTTTTCCTCTAACCTTCTTTATTTCATTTGATCATTCTTGGTTTGAAGTTGAGAATGTCTGAAAATAGGATTGAACTATTTACTTCATCTTTTTTCTGAGGTGCTGGGGCATGTAGTATCGTTTTCCATCCTTTGATTTTCAGCCTATTAATTTCTTTATGAATTAAGTGTGTTTCTTGTATATAGCATATTGTTGGATTTTGTTTCCTAATCCACTGTGCCAGTCTATTTCTCTTAATAGGTGAATTGAGTCCATATACATTGATGGTTATAATTGACATGTGTTGACTTACAATTGACATGTTATTTACCTGGTGTTGTTTACTCCTTTTTATCCTGTGTTTAATTGTTTGCCCTGGTTAGTGGGTTCCTTCAGTTCCTGTTGGAGTTCTAATCATTTTGGTCCCTATCTAGAACATATTTTAGTAGTCCATGTAGAGTTGGCTTTGTCATCATGAAATTTTTTTAGTTGTTCTTTCTCATGGAAGTTATTTTACTTATCCACCAAACTTGAAAGAGTTTTGCAGGATATGGTAGCCTGGGCTGGAATTTGTTTCCATAGAGGACTTGAAGTACTCTGCTCCATGCTCTTGTTGCCTTCATGGTTTGGGAGGAGAAGTTAGCTGTAATTCCGATGGGTTTTCCTTTGAATGTGTTCTGCTTCTCTTCTCTAGTCGCTTTCGTATATTATTCTTGTTCTGGATTTCTGGGATCTTGACTATTATATATCTCAGTGTGTTTTTAATTCAGTAGAAGTTATTTGGGATTCTGTATGCTTTGGTTACCTGAATGTTAGATTGTTTTCTCATATTTGAGAAGTTTTCTGCTATTCTACTTCTCCCCATATTCTTTTTTTATCATTTGTATTGATTACATCCTTCTCATTGATGCCTATTAGTCTCACATTGTTCATCTTGGCATCATCTTGGAGGTGATGAATTACTTTTTCTTGCATCCTAGTTCTTTTTAAGAGATCCTTTCTTACCTTTTCACTCTCTGCACCTGTATCTTCAAGATCTGAAACTGTCTTCGCTTTCACTCAAAAGGTCTTGTAGGCTTGTGATTAAAATTTTAAGTTCCTCTATATCTCTTTGACTCTGCCTCATGCAATTTATTTCCTTCCTGTATTGCTCATTCAAGGAATCTGTCATTTTTCTAATCTCCTCTATTTTTATCAGTGTCTTCTTTAGAAGCAGTTATTAATTCTTTTACTGCAGTTTTTTCAGATTGGGTTTCCTCCATATGTTTCTGTATTTGATTATCTACTTCAGATGCTATGAATTTAGAGATTTTTTTATTTCAGAAATTAATTTAGCTCTGAGTTCCTCTATACCTTTCTGCTGTTGTTTCTTTATTTCTGAAGCTATTGATTCATTCATTTCAGCTGAGCTAGTGTCCTCTGCACTTGTTCTGGGTGGGCTTGATGCCTGAGATTGCATTTTGCTCCTTGTCTTTATCATTTCTTATAGCACTTACCTATGGCCTTTGATGTAGAGCTTTGGTGCAGTTATAACCTTAGCATCTACTGAAATTCAGGTGCAGCTCTATTAAGTTTGAGTATCCAGTTATACCTGGCTTGGGTCTAGTTGTTATGTTCAGCTCCTTTCTGCTTCAGCTCATGAGAATGAACCTGTGGCGCCCCTCTGTTGTGCCCTGGCCCAGGGGGCACAGGGAAGCTCAGAAGCTCTCCCACATACTAGCCAAGCCTGCGTTTGGGCTGGATCTGGGGGTTCCAACAAAGTTGCCAAAGTTCTCACTCACTGAGCAGGCTTGGGGGCGAAGGCTCCAGAGGGGTGGAGGAGTCCTTAGGACATGGTAGAGGCTCTCACTCACATGGTGTGAAGGGCAGGCTGTGCTGGCTCTGGAGGGGTGAGTGAGGTCCCCAGAACTTGGGGAAAGATCTCTGTCACTTGGTGGACCTGTTCTTCATTCAGCAGGAGCAGGAGAGAGCAGAAGCTCTTGAATTAATAATTCAGTGAAATTATTTAATACTGGAATCAGCAAAAAGTTCCATTGATGAGTTAGAAGATTAATCAAACAAAAAAAGAAATCAGATCCAGAAGTGGAGAGAAATGGAAATAAATTTAAGTGTTTTGTTTTTTGTTTTTGCAGTACCAGGGATCAAACTCAGGACCTTGCACTTGCCGGGTAGGGGCTTATGCCGCTGAGCTATATCCCTGGCCCAAAGTTTTGGCCTCCTTGGTTTTTTTTTTTTGCAGAACTGGGGATTGAACTCAGGCCCTTGTGCTTGCCAGGCAAGTGCTTATTCTACTGAGCCATCTCCCAAGCCTGGGAATAAAATTTAAATACAAATTCAAATGCTTAATATTTACAAAGAAACTATTATTGCTAATTATGAAACTGAATACATTCAATAATACTTTGGCACTGCTATATCGTAGTGTGCTTTGTGCCGGTCAATGTATACTTCAACTACTTTCAATAAGAAATCCACAGAGCACTGGTCTTATGCAATTACCCATTGACTTGATGTCGGTTATTCAAGTGCCTCCAATCATCCTGGCCTCATAGGTGCTTGTGCACCAGTGTCAAATTCTGAGGTAAAAGAAAGGTCCTGATGTGCTGGTGGGGCCACAGTGTGGCGGGCCACAGTTTCTTTGGTTGCCAACAATTCTCTGTGCACAGGGAACAGCCTTGCAGCAGGAGGCCACGGCCTGTGGTAAACTGGGAGGCTTGGGGGATATCATCCTGGAAACAGATGGGGACTGCTTTGAGGCACGGTAATGTGGCTAAGTTTGAAGATTTAGTGATTAGCAAACTGTTGTAATCTGTGTGCTCCACAAAATGCAAAATAACTAGTTGTGTTTCTTAAAAGTTTTTGAGAAAAATCTGTATTAGGAGTTAAATCATTTCTATGAAAATTGGGTCTTCTTCTTAATGATAATACCCTGGCAAATAGTCTTAGGTCTTGGTCCAGGGTAATCTAAGTTAGTTTTGAAATGTAACTCTTTCTTAATCCTAGATTAATTTCTAGAAAAAAAGTATGCAGATTTCTCATGTTTACTTCTTAGCTAAGTAAAAGGCCGTAGAAACATTTTTCTGGCCGTAACAGAAACTTTCTAATATCTTTGAAAACATTTTCTAATAGTTTTGGCAGTTTTCCATTTTTTTCTTTTTTTTAATTTAGCTGGCTAGTGTGGTGTTGCACTTGGATTTTTTCCAGATTCATTTTAAATTAAAGATGGAAATTCAATATTTCTTGTTCTTAACTCCAAGTTATATTTCTTGTGTTGCGTGCGTGCATGCGTGTGTGTGTGTGTGTGTGTGTGTGTGTGTGTGTGTGCAGGATTTCACAACACAGTTCAGACTCGTAGTGATCCTCCTGTTTTCTCCCTCCCGAGTGCTGGGATTACAGGAGTGCACCTTCATGCCCAGGCTCCATCGCCAGCTCAGCATTCTTGGGGGTAGGGACGCGCAGTATGCCGTGCCAGGGATCGAACCCTTGCCCCTGCGCATTCCACTGAGCTATCTTGCCGGCCTTTGTTGTGTTACTTTTTAACTGCTACATTGTACACGTTCTTACTGAGACATAATATATGTACATCTTTTGGGATATATTATAGTAATTTGATAAATGCATATAATGTATAATGATTAAAACAGTAATAAGCCCTCCCCTCTCTTCAAATGTTAATCATTTTCATGGTTTGGGAATTTCACACGCTTCCAGTCATTATGAAACGTAAGACAGATTATTTCTACCAAATACCCTACTCTTCCATGGAAAACCAGATTTTTGTTTTCGTGACTCTTATTAACTTTTTTGTCTTCCCCTCCTCTTTCCCAGTCCTTACTGACTACTATTCCACACCCCTCTTTTATGGGATCAACTTTTTATTTTTCACAAACGTGTGTTTATTTTCAAGGGTGCCCTTAGGGATAGGCCTGATAATCAGCCCAGTTTAGGAATGGTTTGCAGATTAAGTGTGTGTGTGGCGGGGGGAATGGCAGAATCCTATGGTAGAAAATGAAAAACTACAGATTTGCCCCCAAATTTCAAATTATACAAACTCCTTACAGCAAGTGTCCCCTCCATTTTGGAGATCAGACCGTCCATTCTCATTTGCTCTTCAATGAGCAAACTTCTTTGTGAAATCTGGTAATTCAACACATGTCCTGTCTCGCATTTCTCATTTATGCTTAAATCCTCGTATACTTTTTAGATGATGAGATAGAGTCTGAGAAAAATGAAAAAAGTAAGAAAAAAGTGAAGGTGCTTATCTCCTATATTAGAGCATGGTGAATTCTCTTATTTTATCCATTTGGGCCAGTGCAGTGGCTCATTCACCTTTCACCTGAGATTTTCTGTGTTTTCAATTACTTCAGGTCAACAGTGGTCTGAAAATATTTTGAGAAATTTCCAAAAGCAGATAATTGATTACCTTAAAATTATATATTATCTGAGTAGCAGGATGAAGTCACAGCATCCCATTCCATCCTGCCTAGAGCAGGGTATCCACAGCATATGTGCTACTCACTACTGACCAGGTTATCAGAACAATTGTCACAGAATCACAGAGTGTATATTCAAGCAATACTTTATTCAGGGTTCGATTCCCCATAACACATGCCACACCAGCTCTGCCCCTGGGAGCTCTGAGCCTGAGCCCAAGTCTAGGCATGGTGGTACATGCCTGGAATCCCAGCGCTGAAGAGGCTGAAAACAGGAGGATCAAAAAAATAGGAAAGTAATACTTTATTTTAGCAATGACCCCAAAGAACAAGCTGGCAATTTGAACATGTCCAAGGGAATCCATAAGATGCTTCCTTTAAGTGAAAAGGTGAAAGTTCAATAAATTGAAAAACAGATAATATAATTTTTATTAAAGTATATTTTTATATTTTGCTTTATTTTATTGTTGGTTATTGTTAATCTTTCTGTGTCTAATTTTAAATTAAATGTTATAATAGGTATTATGTATAGGAAAAAACAATACGTGTTTGAACATAGTACTAATCAGGCTTCCACTGGGGAATGTATCCCCTGCACGTGAATGGAAGTACTTTTATTTCCATGGATTTGAGAAGCATTTGATTGTTTTAGCTATAGCCTCCAAGGAGCTAACATCAGTGTAATCTCTCTCTCTCTCCCCTCCCCCTCTCTCCCTCTCTCCCTCCCTTCCTCTCTCTCTCTCCCTCCCTCACTTACTCTTTCTCTTTCCCTCTCCCCTTTCTCTCAGTTGACAACCATAATATATTTTAAGGAGGGCTAGATGAGTTAATGCCTTGAACTCCCTTCATTATATAAGCAGCAACAGACACTAATAATTTTAGAGAAAAGATGGGAACCACTTAATCAGCAATGGATTGATAACAACACAAATAATCAGGCCTCCTCAATAAAGTATAATTTTCCACTGCATTCAATTTTTAGGTAGATGAGACAAATCATCAGAGCATTAGAGAATGTGCCCATACCAAAATTTTGGAGTTCACAATCACAGGGCTAGAAGAGAACACACAGATCCCACAGTTTAGCTCTGCTGTTTTGTAGATGAGGAAGCTGGATTGGCAGGCAGAAGGCAACTTGCCTGGGTCATTGCTCCATTAACAGAAAAGCTAGAACAAAGCATAAAACTTCATGGCTTTCTGTTGAGCATCCTGTGATATTGCATGATGTCACATTTTATATTCCACATGATATAGAATTGGTGAGATTTCCAGGGTAATCTTGAGGATCAGATGTACAGTTCAGGCTTGTACACAATAAAGGATGACATTCTAAATTGTAGTTTGGAAGTTATCTGAAGTCTTCCATCATTGAAAACTTGAGAGCTTGACTCAGTCTGTCAGTGTGTCCGTCTGTCTGTCTGATATACACGGACAGTTCCCCACCCCTGGACTCTCCATCCTACTGGAATAAAAGCTTACTTTTCATCTGTGTCTCTGCTTCTCCTTTTTCTTATTCCCTTCCACAAGTCATTCGCTCAGTCCCATTATTCCATCTCAATCCCATTATTCCATCCCTTGCTTAGGCAAGCGCAGAGACAAGGGTTTAATCCCTGGCATCACATTCTGTGCCAGGCCTGCTCTCAGATGTACCGAACCACTGAGACTGGGCATGGTGGCACACACCTGTAATCCCAGTGCTGGGGAGGCTAAAAACAGGAGGATCACTATGAGTCTGAGCTGCATAGTGAGACCCTGTACCAAAAACATAGAAAGAAAGAAGAAAAGAAGAAAGAAAGAAAGAAAGAAAGAAAGAAAGAAAGAAAGAAAGAAAGAAAGAAAGAAAGCAAGCAAGCCCGATGTCCCCATTGCGTGACACTCCCAGCCATAGGGAGCCCAAGCCCGCTTGCTAGCTGCCTTGGTCATTGACAGTTTGCCTGGCTGGCCGGTTGGCTCTCAGAATTCATCCCCATCTCTCACCCTGTCCTCCTTCTCTGTTCAATTTCATTCCCTTTTAAGGGTCAGGACTTCATTTCTGTTGGGAAGGAGAAGCACAGAGGGCAAAGATTCTGTGTGCAGCTAAAGATACAACTACTCCTTCCACCCGCACTGCTATTTCCTCTTTAAAATCAAGACCTACTCTGCCCAGGCTTCCAGTTCTGGCGATTTTTTTTATATGATTGAATCAATGGTCTTCAGCATTTTGATGTGTGTGGTTCTAATGGAGCAAAGCATCCTTACTATATCTCAATTTACTTATAACAAATGTAAGCACTGCTATAAATCTATGTATTAAATATGAATGAAGCGTACTTGTCCTCCAATATTTTTGCCTCAATACTTTTTCTTTGTTCTTCCTCCACCAGTCACTTTTTGAAGCTGTTGTATTAGGCTATGGATGCTCTGGGTGACACACATGCAGTATAGGTCTAGGTTGACAGTAATAATACTTGTTCTATGTTTTGAAAACTTACTAGGTGTCCGGCATGGTATCAAACCTTTAAAATGTTTCATTGAATTTTCATGGGAGCTCTATGTGGTAAACAGTGTACTTCCATTCTATTGTGGAAGAAAGTGAAGCTTGGGGCTGGGGAGATACCTCAGTGATCGAAGCACTTGCCTGGCCAGTGCAAGAACCTGGGTTCCGTCCCCGGTACTGCCTGCTGTGCCAGCCCCAGAACCCCAGTGTGCTGTGCCAGCCACTGAAATCTAACATGGCACATGCCTGCAATCCCAGCGCTGGGGAGGCTGAGACAGGAGGATCACTATGAGTCTGCACTGCATAGCAAAACCTTGTACCAAATAAAGAAATAAAAGAAAGGACATCGAGGCTTGGAGATACTCTCTTTTCTCACCATTGCTGCTAGCAAGAGGTGGGAGCTCTAGTCTCTCAGAGCTGGAGCATGTCTAGTATTGTGCCACTCTGCTTCTGTGATTGACAGCAGATATCTGTTGAGTGTTTGGTGAGTGCTTCCTGGTGCTAAGCTCTGACATACTCCATGAACAAGTATGGCACCAAACAAGTACTTGGTGCCTCCATTATCTTAAAACCCATTCTACTGGGCTTTGACATCTCCAAGGTTCCCTAGGTCTGATTTAACCATGGGCTGATGACATTGACGGTGACTGTTTTTTCAAACCTTAAAATGTATATTATGGAATATTACAGCACATTTGTGATTCCACTGGATTTGTGTCTTGGAATCACTTAATTTATAGCTTTATCTCAATGTAAAAATGTTACATTTCACTTGATTTATAAGTTAATTTTTGGATTATGATCTCAGAGTTTGGATTTTAGGAACTCTTCTTATTTTCTTTCTATGACAGGGTTTCACTATGCAATTTAGGCTGGCCCTGAACTTACTTTATAGCCCAGACTGGCCTTTAACTCATAGAAAACTTCCTGTCTCAGCCCCCGAGTGCTGGTATTACAGGTGTGTGCCACCATGCCCAGCTATGAACTATTATGAAGGAAAAAAATTATTAAAGCATTTTGGAACAATTTTAAGCAAGGAGCATAGAAATTTCAGATAAGGATACCATAATCTCTGACTATGCTTGTTAAAAGACTTTATTTCTTCAAAATACTCTAAAATAATGTAGGCATATAAAACAAATGAAATCATTCTTTCAAATTTAATAGCCAAGTAAATTAGTTACTTGGCTACATGGTAGTTACACAGTATATTTTCCTCAGAGCTTGCCTTCAAGTCTTACTTTTTTCCAAAGCTCGCAGTCTTATCAAAGTAAACAGAAAGTTGTATTCATCCTAACCTTCACTACTGCCACCTGATGGCAATTGTATTTGTATCATTAAATAGATAGTAACAGCAGATGTCACAAAAATTTAATAATGGTAAACTCCAGTGTTATTCTCTTATATAATATTGATAATTATGCTGTTTCTAGTCTGTAAACTCCTTCCCATATACCTTTGTTTTAATCCTCACAATCATCTCTTTTTGACTTTTATTCTTTTTATATTAATTTTATTGAGAATCACAATCATCTCTTAAGCTAATGTTCTGTCATCTTTGGTTGAATACTGAACTCTATCTCATGATTTTATAGGTCAGGAATTTTGGCAGATCTTGGTTAAGTAATCCAATCAATCCTTTTGCTCCATGTAGCATTCACTGGGCCAAGCCTGGGCATTTTGGGCCGTGGCTGGGCTGGACATGGCCTGAGCTGAGGATCCAGACTATTGCCAGTCATTTGATTGCTCTCTGATGAGTTTGCCTAAGAGCTGGTCTCACCTGAGATGCTCACCTGCTTTCTTTATGCAGTTAAGTTTTCATGTGGTGGCTCAAGGGCTCCCACAGTAAGCATTCCAGAGTATCAGAAATGCAAGTTTTCAGAATAATAAGACTTAGGTCTCAAATACTGGAACATGGTCACTTCTGCTAAATCTTATTCAGTGGAAAAGGTATTGGAAGATGTGTGGCCATTTTAATCTGTCAGTTAGATTTCAAGGGGGAAGTATTCATTTTCTAGATGAGGACACTAAGATTAGGCTAAGTGAACAACTTGCCCGGATGGTGCATCTAGTAGGTAAAGAAAGTGGGACACTTTGGGGGACCCCAGAAGTGAGTCCACAATTTCCTGCAAGGTGTTACTGTGCATAGTGAACAGAAAGAGCAAGAGACAAATAGCAGGGCAATGGGGATTTGGGATGGCCATTTGTACATGGAGAATAAAAGACCAGGAGGCAGCCAGAACCTCGGAATTTACAGATCACATTTACATTGAAGAAAATGAGAGATCATGGGAGAGCGCAGAAGGCAGCAGTGATCTTATACCAAGAAGGATCTTATGTTGATGAGGATCACTTTGATGCCTCTGAGGGTAGAGGTGATCTTAAGCTAATGAAGATCTTATGTTGATGAAGACGGTGGGGAGAGATGGCAGGTTAATAAAAAGTTTGTCCTTTCCTCCAGGGGAGACCATTTTCTTTTTATTACTACTTGTTTCTCAAGATGTCTTCAGGATCACGGCACCAGAGGACAATGGAGGTTTTGACTATGATCCGAGGCACACGGAGTTACGTTCCCTGTAATGTAGCCTGCTATGTGGCAAGACGCTAGGCCTCAGGCAAGCTCTAATCACAATTTAATCAGGAGCTGATCCCCCCTCCCAAATTATACAGAATGGCTTGACAGGACAACACCCAAAAATCACTCATTCCAAGGCCAGCGTGCTCTTCACCCCACAAGCACAGTGGGCCCTTGTATGTCTGTATTTTTTGATATCACAAGTACCCAGTGCTTCTGTCTTATTTAATTATAGACCTTGCAGAGGTGGGGGAGGAAAGGACAAAATTCATAAGAATTTGGGATCGGGATAAGGATACATGTGGTCAGTGTGTGTTGTTGGCTTAATGTTGTCTTGAGTTCTGAGCAAGCAAGAGGCACAGGTATGAAACAAACACCACTTATGTGAGATTGACGGATGTGGAAAAACTAGTGAGGGAATAAATGACCACGGGGTGAAACATCCATATGAATCATCCTGTCAATCTGTTTGTATCAGTCAGGCCCATGGAATCTGCTTTTTAAATTGAGACCCTGGTCCCCCCAAAAGCAAGATGTTTCAGGGCAGTTTTTCTGTATGTTACAAATGGCCCTTGGAAAAGCACCTCCCATGACATGACATCTCCATTGCTTGGGTTCAGCTGGCCAGAGGAAATCCCGGTGCCATCTCGGGCAGAGGTCCTTTGCTTTACTAATAATCTATGTTTTCACTTTCTTTATCTCAAAATATCAAAAGTACTTCTTTTTTTCCCACTGAAGTAATGGTGAATGTTAATGCTTTCCTTTGTTCTTATTACAGTGGAGCCTATGGCTAGGGGATCCTTTTGATTTAAATTTGTACTCTAATAAGTCTTTGAAAACACCTTTTCTTTCTTTTTCACAATGCTACGATTTGTTTTTTTTTTTTTTTTTTTGTTTGTTTTGTTTTCTTTTTTTGTTTCTACTGCATGGAAACCTGCCCCATTTTTCATCAAATGGCAAAAGCACTGAAGAATACCTTGGAAATCGACATCACTTGTGAGCAGGGAAAAATGCCCTCCCATGTGCTTCTGTGAAGCTGAACAGCACGTCACACAGAGCCAGGACTTCAAAGTTACGACAAAATTAAAGCTCAGTCAAAGCATCATTCACTCTGAACATGCTCACTTTGTAGATATCAAGTAGACCGTGTACTTGCAGTGGTTAGAATTTCCATAGAAGAAACAGCAGGAGTGCTAGACTGCATTACTTAAAAGTGATGGTAGCTGTTATCATAAAGGGAAAAAGAGACAAAGGCAGCAAAAGATTACAGAAGCAGAGTTAGCTGAAAATGAGCACAGAGTGCCTAATGTGCAGAAGGGGGAGACAGGGAGGGAAGATGGTGTGGGGGTGGGATGGGATGTTGATGGAGACAGGAGCTGGGCCCTGCACCCTGCCCCTCCTCCCCCCTGCACCCTGCCCCACCTTGGCTTCCTTCCTGGAAGTGCCTGAGGCTTGGGTTGCTTCTCTGGACAGGAAAGCCAGTGTGCCCCAACTGTGCAAGTTTTCAAAATGGTCTCTTAATTCTGTGTCTATGTGAGACAGTCTTCTGAGGCACACAGAAAAATTCATTAGAATTATTAACATTTTCCATTGTATATTGAATTTCATATATATATCTATCTATATCTATATCTATCTATCTATCTATCTATCTATCTATCTATCTATATCTATATATATAATTTTGTTTGTTATAGAGTCTCACTATGCAGCTTGGACTCATAGTGAGCCTCCTGTCTCAGCCTCTATAGCACTGGGATTACAGTAGTACACCACCACGCTGGGTTCCAGGCTGGCATGGCATGTAGTACAGGGGATCAAACTCCGGTCCTTGAGCTTGCCACAGGCACTTAGACTGCTGAGCCCCTGTATGTTGAATTTCTACTTTGAGGTTAAGTTTATACCAATGCTATTCAAAGCAGATCTGTCATGGGGAGCTAAAGTCAGCTGGAGACTTGTTAGCAATGCAAATTCTTGGTTCCCATCTCAAACTTATTTTACAGCTGATGCTCTAGGTCTGGGGTTAACAATTGTCCTTTTTCTTGGTACCAGATTTCTTTTTATAAAGTTTAAAGAACTTCAGAAGATGTTCTGGTACAGTTTATAGAAAAGATAAAGGTAACACCAACATGCATGTGCTGTCTTGGTGACGTTAACTGTCCTCATTGTCCCCTAGGATGTGCTTGTCAAGGAGGTGCTCAGCCATGAGGGACTTGGAGGCCCCCCTCACCCAGCTCTTTGTGGCCTTTACCTGCTCCTCTGGATAGTGAGTCTCGATGCAGTCACATCGGTGGGGGTCATTCTTACCAGTGGCCGGCTTGTGCAGCTCCAACTCTTGCTCTGGGTGTGTAGCACACAGCGTCGGCTTCAGCCCAATCTCCCAGTCCTCCCTGTCTGTTTTCTTGAGCTCCTGAAGGAGGATCCAGCCACCGCACCGCTTGTAGATCTTCATCCACTTTCTGGTGTGTTCCCTCTGCTCATAAGACTGATGAGGAAAGTGTTTGACAAAGTTCTTCAAAGCCACATCATCATGGTGGAAGCAGTCAAGTGCGGACAGGTAGACATAGCAGGCATGGAGCTCCAGGGTGAGCTGGCGGTTGATGGAGGCCTCGGCATCCTGGAGGTGGTTCTGGGGTGGACCGGTTTTGTCCGGTCCTGATGAAGTAAGAGGCCACAGGAATGCTTGGCAGAAGACCAGTACAGCAAGCTTTCTGTGTGATTCTGACACCCACTAAAGTTTGAAGAACAGACTCTCAATGGACACTGTAAACATTTATACATGAGGGACGTGCTCAGAAAATTTTACTTTTAAGATGCTCTGGAGATCATCTTCAGACATAAATGTATGAAGATGCCGCTGTAGTGGAAACTGCTGACTCAGAACCACAGGTGCTCTCCTCGCCCTTCCCCTCACGTTGAGGAGATCCTTTAGCCTTTTTTACTTCTTTCCAGGTGAGCATAAGTGATTACTTAACCACGCTGGCAAGTGCAAATGATGTGACACTCTTCTCATACAGGGAAGTAAAACTCCCGACCTGACCTAGATGAGTTCGTGTTCTCTAAAACTGAAGAATGAATTTGAGGAACAAATGGAGGTTGAGGATAAAACTATTGGACAGAAAAGCTTTTGTCGGAGAGGGACAGAAGGGGGCTCGAGTGGGTTGCCTGGGATAGCTGTCTCTTTTAGGGACTTTTGTAGGGCAAAACCATGCGGGACTAAGAAGGGATCTCGTTTAGGTGGATGTGGGGTGGGACAAAACAATGGTCAACCAATGGGATTACAAGCTCCATTGTTCTGATAAAGTTGATTAGGCCCAGGACCAAATGGGGAAGTGAGTCACGTAGTAAGCCTAGTAAGCAGGCATGAATACAGGACAGGGTCTCTTTCCCTTGGGGGTTGGGCTTGTGACTCACTTGGGTCTTTTCAGGTGATTGCTACCTATTTAGAATATCAATCCTAGGTGTTACTCTTTTAACATTTGTTTGGCCTTTAGTTCTGGTTCACAGCAGGAGCCTCAGTCCCTCTCACAGTTGCAGACATTATGTTTCCTGTATTATTTCTTTCAAGGGCCTGGCCCTGCCTGACTGCCTAAAAATATTTCTATCTAACTCCACTACCTACAACACTTCCAGCTCACAGACTGTTGTGAGTTAAGGGGGCTCAGGTTTACACAAAGCATGAAGAGAGCCTTGAGCACAAAATAGATGCTCAGTTCTTCTTGTTTAGGTAACGAGGGAGCCTACAGCACCAGCAGTTTCAGTTTTTCAGCATGCTGAAGTAGCTGTATTAGTCCCTGAATATGTGTTGTGTGACTAGAAGCCAAAAACATCTTATAACCTCCTCACTGTGAAGCCTTGACAATAAAGGCAGATGACAAGAGCAGCGAACAGGGTTATTTAAAGTATATTTTGTCCTTTCCAAGAGTTGTGTGTAATTTTCCAATGAAACTCCAAGCTGCAAGAAGTAACAGTAATGTCTAATGCTACAGACTACAGCAGTCTAACATCACACTGCTGTAAGGAATAGCTAATCAAGCCCAGTTAGTGCAGAACAGGCATTTGCAGCTCTGCCTTAGGCTGAGTATGCTTTATCCTAGCACCTGGATGGACACAGCAGCGTGGATGGTGGTGTCACCGGTTCGCTGATGATTGTTTTTGCTCAATTGGGATAGAAATCATACATAAGGAAAGTGTTGCTCTTTTTAGGGTTAATAGTCCTGAACTTCGGGTGCCAATGGTTATCAGCTGTTACTGTCAGCAGCCCTCAACTATTCTCCTGGAATTCGGAGCCAGTAGCTATGGGTAGCCTTTGGGAACTCTGTTGGAGACCAGAGGTGGAAACTCCAAGCAACTGTAGTGCCCTCCAGTGTTGGCTTCTAACTTCTCCGCGTTAGCAGTACCAGCTGTTGTGTAATTTTGTTACCTGCCACCTTCAGTGTTAACAGCTGTTTGCGTACTAGCTAAGTGTGCTTTTCTCGAGATGGAAATCACAAATAGGCAAAACTACATCGGCTGTAAAAGGTTTTATTCAGACTTATACTGCAGTATAAGGGGAAACAGTGCATAAACCAGTCCACTAGGGGCTTGAGGATGTTGCTTATGTGGAGGGGACAAAAGGGGTTCTGGTGCATGCACAACATCAAGCTTCCTCTTTAGCTGTGGGTAGGAAAGGGGCTCTGCGACTGCTAGACTGGGTTGTCAGCTTCATATGCTTGAGAACTGCCTAGGAGATTCATAGAGTATAATCTATGTGCATCAGGTTGTGTCACGAAAGTATGATCTTGAGTACTGTATTTGGCTCCTAACATTTTCCTACCTGGTGCTGCTCCTTGCTTCACTTCTGCCCCCCATTAGGTAAGCAGCTTTGTCCACTCACCCTTCTGCCATGAGGTTCCTGCCCTGGACTCAGCCATGCATCCACTGAACTCTCTCAAACTGTGATCCAAATTAAACCTCTCCTCCTCTGATGTCATGTATTTTTTTTTTTTTTTTTTTTTTACCAGCAATCAAAAAGCTGCCTAACACAGGCTCCTTAAAAACCTATTTGAGAGTAATTCCTGAAAGGAAGACATCAGAGAGCCAAGGTCAGGATGTGGGGACATCTGAGAGGGACCCACAATAACAGTTTACTGCAATCAGAATGAGCATCTCTCAGGTTGAGTGTGGGGTGTCTGATGTAGATAGGGCCAGGTTTGTGGCATGTGGGGTAACCATGGAAGAAAGATAAAAAAAAAGACACTAAAAGTACCCTCTGGGGAATGTCAGGCCATTCTCTCTTGTCTCAGTGTTGGCCAAAGATTTTTGCAAAGACACATAGGAGGGCTTGAGGAGGTGGTTCAGTTGAATAAGTGCATGCCTGGCAAGCTCAAGGGCCTGAGTTCAATCCCTGGCTCTGAAAAAAAAAAAAAAAAAAAAAGACACCTAGGAAAGTGTTCCTAAGTTTGGCACTTGTAAGAGCTGCACAAGGAACTTGTGTAGTTGGCTCATTGCTGGACTTCAGCCTCTGACATTTTGATTCCATAGGGATGAAGTGGCTCTAGGAATATGTTTTGTTGATAAGCTTGCCAACTGCTTATATTGCAAGTGGTTCACCCAGAAAGAATTTATGCATGCCAAACTGCAGATGTTTTAGCGCTAATAGGCAGGTAAAGGCTCAATTGGTATAAAATTTCTTAACCTTTTTACCTTCCTAAAAGCCAAGATTCCTACCATTAAGATAAATTCATGACAATTTCTCATTGATATATTCATGTTTGACAAAGCCACAAATGTTAGAAAGAACTAAAAATGCCACAGAAGCAAGTCACTGAGACTGAAGTATAGATAAGATTATCAGTGTGTTTTATTCAATTCTCTAATACTGAATTAAGCAGTGTCTCAGATACTCTTTTCTTGTTGCTGGGATAAATACCTGACATCGAAAATGGAAGAAGGAAAAGTTTATTTAGCTTACAGTTACTAGAGGTTTCAGTCCATACTTGGCTGGCTGCAAGGCAGTGTGGCACATGGCAGAGAGCAGCCAGTTCATGGCGGTGGAACAACAATGGCAATAGACAGTCTGTCTCTCTGTCTCTCTTACATTACATTCAGGCTCTCTGCCCCATGCTGGGGGAAATACACACACCCATAATCCCAGCACTAATAAGACCCAGAATCCTAGCCTTGGATCACCCATAATCCCAGTGGATCATGAGTTAACCACAAACTCTAGAAGTCCCTGCCCCATGACTGCACTAAGCTTTGGAGGGACAACTAGACACAAACCATAACCATAAATTGTACTCTCAAAATATGTATTGAATGTAAAGAAGAGACAAATGTTAAAAACAAGGATAATCTGCCTTACACCACTGAGGCAGAGTTTGTTATTAGTCCCTTAATATTTCTGTTCCCTTTTGTCCTGTGTAAGAGCCTTCCCACTTAAAGCAGGCACCTGAACACCCAAGAAAAAAAGATAACATTTTCACAAATCTCTTGTAGCTAAGAATGGCCATGGGCTCATTTCTCCCTAGTAGAATATAAGAGGAAGTAATGTGTGAAATCTAGCCCATATCCTTTAAAAAAATCAAGCCAGGCATGGTGGTGCATGCCAGTAATCATAGCACTCAGTCTGTAGAGAACTGGGGGGGCCACTGACCGGCGCTAGCTTGGCGGCGGCAGTGGTACAGCTGACACAAAAGAAGGGACCAGGGAATCCGGGAGCTCAGGGGGCTTGCTTCAAATGTGGAAAAGCAGGACATAGTAGATGCAATTGTCCGGACAAAGGGGGTGGGGCGCGGGACAACGCCCCACCCAACCAGGCCTGTGCCCTAGATGCAAGAAAGGGAAGCATTGGGCCAATGAGTGCCGTTCCGTAAAGGATGTGAATTGCCAGCCTTTGCCCCCAAACACCTCAGGTTCGGGTCCAAAAAATGGGCCGTGGGGCCCCCGACCTCAGGGCCCACAAATATATGGGGCAATGGAGGGCCCGAGCGGGGGGCCACAGCCGGCACAGTGGCCGTATCTCCAACCTCCTTCGAACCACGGAGAGCCACTGCAGGCTCGGCGGGACTGGACCTCCGTGCCACCTCCGGACTCGTACTGACTCCCCAGATGGGAGTTCAGCTGATAGAGTCGGATCTTAAAGGGCCATTTGACCCTGGCACGGTGGGCCTATTAATAGGGAGATCCTCTATGACCATGAGAGGTTTGCGGGTCCACCCAGGGGTGATTGACCCAGACTATACAGGGGTCATAAAAATTATGGCAGAATCCCCAAAAGGAATCACTGT
>PVKA01031908.1:0-25817 GCA_004027165.1 Ctenomys sociabilis | reverse complement strand
AATGTATTATGTAATGGTGCATTAATGCTAGATGGTATAATGAGACCCAAAACAATCTGGCAAAACTCCCAGACAGCTTTCATAAAATAATTTCATGATTTGCTTTGCCTGAGAAGAGTGGAATACAGCATCCCACATTTGCTTGGTGTTAGAGAGGTTGGCACGGGTCCAAGGACTAGCAGTGTGATCCTGTACCTGGCCCTTTACCTTTCCAAAGATCTCAGCCCCCCACACCCACTTAGAGTGTATTTGTCAGGGAGGAAGCCAGAGAGCCTAATTCTGTTCCTCAGAATGAAGGCTCATATCCTTGAGCTCTTCCCATAAACCAAGCATGGAATTCTCTCTAACAGCCACAAAAATTTAACTCTTATGAAAAGGAAATGAGGTAGATTTCCGTTTTCCCTATGAATGGTGTCAATGAATCCACAGGAGAAAATACAGGAGAACCAGTGGGGTACTTCCTGGCTACATTATCCAATGATACACTCCTGAGGCTAACCAGAGGCTCAGGGGTAAACTTTAGAGGCCCATACTTAGAATGAGCTACAATGAAAAATGAGATAAAAGTCACATAATCACAAAAAGGTTGCCTAGGACTTGCTTCCGGTTCTAAATCCTGCATTCTCCAACATAGTGGGATTTGATACCCATCTAGATCACAGCAGTTGTCATGTCCTCTAAGGATGTAGAACATGTTATTAAATCTGAATATAAACTTGTGTGTTGATTAACTGACACAGGGCGGCTCACTGAGGGCATGGAACTGTGGCTGGAGATGAAGAATTCCACATGGCCCTGGGTATCAGGGTCATACAGTTTGCAACATGCCAAGGAGGAAGGATCATGAGGACATTTGGGTGAAGTTTCATTGCTCATGTGTGCCAGAAGTGCTGCTAACAGCTCTCAGGCAGCAAAGGGCAACTGAAGAGCAATGGGCTTATTCAATAAGAAACTCAAAACTTTTTTGTTACATGCATGACAAATTCCATTTTCAAATTTGTTTCTATGAATGGGGTTTTATTTATATCCACGTAGTTCTAGATTATACAATCACCAAAGATGAAATAATCGGAGGAAGAACAAAATAAATCTGTTAGGAATCTTTCCAGTAGCCAGACTAATGCAGTGCCTCTAAGAAATGCTGAGCAGAGAATCAGTAGGAAAAGGAAAAACCAACTCGTTTATCTAGAGCCAAGTCTCAGGGGTGATTGTGCACACAGCTATGGACCTATGGAATTGGAAAAGTCAGTTAACAAGTTCTCAGGTATAGAAAGAACAGTGCACATTTTTGATTCATACATTGGCCAAAGAAGAGAGCAGCTGCACTCTAAAGCATCTTCCTGGGGTTAGCCCATAAAGAAGTGGTCTCCAACCTATTTAGTACTTGGAACCAGTTTTGTGGATGACAAGTTTTCCACAGAGAGAGTATGGTAGGTGGTGTTTGGGGGATGATTAAGTCATATTACATTTCTTTCTTCTTTTTATATTATTTATTTATTTATTTATGGTACCGGGGATAGAACTCAGGAACCTTCACTTGCCAGGCAAGTGCTTATTCTACTAAGTTATCTTCCCAGTCCACACATTACATTTCTTGTGTACTTTATTTCTATTATTATTACATTGCAATATATAATGAAATAATTATATAGCTCACCATAATGCAGAATCACTTGCCACTCACTGATGAGGTTTTGATATGAACCTACAAGCAGCCAATTTATCGTGGTATCTGCGCAGTCAAACTTCTCTGCTGTTTATCTGTATTTGTGGCTACTCTGTAAAGGCCAGCATTGCCACCTCAGCTCCACCTCAGATCATCAGGCATTTAATCCTCATGCAGAGTTCACAACTTCAATCACTTGCTCAAAGATGCTGCTTGAGCTGGGGAGATGGCTCAGTAGAATAAGTGCTTCCTTGGCAAGTGCAAGGACCTGAGTTCAATCCCCGGTTCCACAAAACAAAATTGCTGCTGATTTGACAAGAAGTGGCTCTTGGCTGGTGATGCCAGAAATGAGGAGTAAAGGCAGCTATAAATACACACAAAGCTTGGCTTGTTGGCCATCTGCTCACCTACTGCTTGCAGCCTGGCTCCTAGGAAAGGTCAGCTGTGCAGCAGAAGCACAATAGAAATTCCTCACTTTGAAAAGGCCAGGCACATAGAGCAGGAAGCACAGTTGTTGAATTCTCCACAAGAATATGTAAGTGTGAAAAGCCTTCTACCAGGAGAAATAATCCACAACTTCTGTTGTCACTTATCAGACCCTGGACTTTGGGAGGCCTTGCTGGAATTCAGATGTAATGTGTCTCCAAGAAGATCCAAGGAAGATCACTTGTATTACCATTGATTTTGATTTTACTCTTACCTGATATTTCCATCTTCTGCTGGGGCTATAGAGTTGGGTAGACCACGCGTGTTCTAAGGACAATGGAGCACTGGCAGTTTTTCTCTCTGTGCTGCTTTCCAGAAATGGTTTGTTTGTTCATGTCCTCATGTTTTCCTCCTCAGAGCAGTTCCTGGGCAGATTCCCTTTTCTTTAATGACATAGGCCATGCCCACAGCATTGATCCAACTGCAGCATAAAGCCTTCCTAAAAAACTGAAAACCAATTCCCTCATTCCATACTTTACAGTAAATTTGAGAATAACCATAGCAAAAGGAAATGAATGTTTTAGAAAACATGAAACTTAAGTATTCTTTATATTGTTCCCTTGCTATACTCTAGTCAGGAACATCTTGCTGATGTTCTCTTACCAAGGCAGAAAGTGGTAGATGTGGAAGGGAAGGAAACATACTTCGGCAAAACTGATTTTGTTCTGAAATGCTTATGACTCACACTGTGGCACATCACCTGTGCTCCCGAGTTGATTCTTGCATTTTTGTCAGGAAAGACTTTCAAACGCACATTCCAGATACAGGTTCTGCTGTGATCTCCTGGGAGAGCTCAGAAGTGCAAGGCATACAAAACACACTGAGTTCTTTTTTTATTTTTAAGGGAATTAGCAAAACAATTTCACAAACTTCATTTCACCCTTGATCAGTTGTATTTAAATGAATCCCTTGACCACTTTGTCAAGCTCATTTCTTGGTATGACAATGATCTCGGCTACAGCAACCTCATAGTCCACATGGCCTCCAAGGAGTAAGTGCCTCCCACAGCCTAGTGAGCCCAGGGGGACAGAGAGGCCACACCATAGAAGTCACTGCCCTACTCAGCCCCAACTCTGAGAATCTCCCTCTCACAGCTGCCATCCCAGGCCCCCTAGAAGGGAAGGGCTTCAGGAGCCCTGGCTCACTGCCACTGGCCACCATCAACAGAGCCCACTGTACCAGAAAAAGAATGAATCCCTTGAGTTAGGAAACACATTTAAAAGATTCCTTAGTACTTAAGACACAAAGTACACACATTCTCTCTTTCTCTCTCTGCTTGTACAGCCTGTTTTTCCCTTTCTTTCTCCCTACTTTCTGTCTTTCTCCCTTTTAAGCCCTATTATTATCCTTCAGCTTTTAAAATTTAAAATGAAAATGTGCATTGTCAGAGATGAGTCAAAGAAATGGTCAACTACAGATACCCAATTTTATTCCTTTCACAAAAGCACAAACAACTGCATTTTGACCAAATGATTTAATGAGAGTGCTGGAATACAGCAAAAGAGTGGTAGAAGTCAGGTGGAACACAGAAGTGCAGGATGGCCCCACAGAGAAAGGAGACAAGTCTATGAGGGATTTCTCCATCCTAGGGAAAGGAAAGCAAGAGGCCCTCAGCAGCTCCTATTACTTGCCACTGTGGACACCTGGGGCCTTTGTTACTATGAAATCTTGCAGCTCCCTCAGGTCCTGAGCTCCATTTAGGACACTGCTTGGAGTATATAGACTACAGAGCTTCAGAAGTGCTGCTCAGGCATATCATGTCCTAACCCCATTGTGACATAGAAGTCACTACTATCTCCTTTCCATCCCTTGTTATTTGGAGCCAAAACCCATAAGTACAACAATGAACCCAGTGCCCAAGCCTACATGGAGTCTTCTACTGGGGATCCAGGTACCTTGTACAAAGGAGAAGCTACTCCCAGGCTGGTGGGGCATCTATGTGCCCTCAGTGTCTGAAACAACCCAGAGCCCCGCACTCCAAAAATCGGAGAAATATTACCAAAACGTCCTAAGTTTTTCCAAAAATAGTGCTAGAGCAAAATATTTCAACATATTTACAAACCAGAACTACTTTCATCTGGGGCCAGGCAAATATTGCAAGAAGAAAAACCTAACAAAACCCCACAAAATCCTTACAGGCCAATATCCTGGATGAGTGTTGGTGCAAAAATCCTCAATAAAATGCCTGCAGTCCAAATTTGTCAAATTAGTATTAATACATAATGACAAATTGATTTTATTTCTGGTACTCAAAGCTGTTTTAACATGCATGAATCAATGAATGTGCCATATCAGGGTAACAGAAAGAAAAGTAAAAATGGCATGATATCAAAGGATGCAGAAATAGCATGTGATGAAGTCCAGTTTTCTTTCTAGTTTAAAAACACCTAACCCTTTATGTAGAGAGGAAAGATTTCTCAATACAAAAAAGCTCATTCATGAAAACTCTACAGTTAACACCATGACTGATAGGAAATCCCTGAAAGATTTTCAAGTAAGGTTGAAGGCAACACAAGCAACACTACTCCCTCCACTTCTGTCCTTTACAGTGATGGAATTACTCTCAAGACCAACCACCTAAAACAAAGAAATAAAGGGCATCAATGCCAAGAAGAAGCAACATTACCTCTATTTAAAGGAGACATAAGCTTATGTATAAGAAACACCATACACTCCATAAAATAATTATTAGAACCAATGAATAAGTTCAGTTGTTACAATATAGAAAGCGTACTGAAATTACTAGCATTCCAACACAAAAAAATGATCTAGCTGATATCTGACCTGTAATACCATTAAAAACAAAATTTATACAAATAAAGCAATGAGGTGA
Organism: Ctenomys sociabilis; assembly: GCA_004027165.1. Classification (NCBI taxonomy): domain Eukaryota; kingdom Metazoa; phylum Chordata; class Mammalia; order Rodentia; family Ctenomyidae; genus Ctenomys; species Ctenomys sociabilis. The sequence goes on along the minus strand of PVKA01031908.1, from coordinate 20,832 downwards.
AAGATTTGTATACTGAGAACTATCTATCCCATATCATTTTATAATCTTCAACTCTACATAATACAATTTATTCTTAAACCAATAAGTACTTCTAAGGTAGTTAGGTCCAAGAAAATACTAGATTTCAATATTCTATATCTGATTAAACAAAAGCCTAATACAGTAAGCCTAATACAGTAATCCTTACATTTGTTAAATCCCTGAGGCAGTTATGGTCAAGTATCAACTCAATAACCTTTGAGAATCACACAGGGTAGCCTGTTGTGGTAGCCTTCAAGGTATGTCTTGGAGGGTCATATGGAAGAGGCCCTTGGACTCTATTTCTTGGGTTCTATGTGTGAAGTCACCTTTTCTAGTCTGGCACTGTTTCTCTCCTCACTGTCATGGACTAAGAAGTATAGATCCTCTACACCCTTCCACCATGAAGTTTCTGTTTTGTAGAGTCCTAACCATATACTAGGAGCTCCTGAAGCTGTTGGCTAAGGGAATCCTCTTTTCTGTGCACGGTATTGTTCCCAGCAATGGAACAATTGACTAATACAGTTTCTTCATATTTTTGTGTGTATTTACATTTTTATTTTGTTTTTTATTATTTTAATGGGACAGTTTCAAAAATTAATACATTTTACATTGTTATCTTCCTAGTGGTTGACTGATACAGTTTCTAAACATTGGAAAACATAAAGCCACATCTCACTTAGGGAGTATTCTTGAGAGAGGTTAGGTGAAGGATCTTTCATTTATATTCTTTAATGTGCATCTATTTCTTTATGAATATATCATATTTCAGCTTAGAATTAAATAGATACAAATGTCTGAACTAGAAATTGGCTTCTATATGTTTTTATAAGTAGTAATTGTAAAGAAGATCAAGTGTTTTATTTTCAGTCAGCCACCAGGCCATAAAATTTGATCCATTTCCTTTGCCATGTGTACTTAATCTGGAAGAAAATATTGTCCACTTATTTTGTTAGGACTACACAGTACAAACTCACAGAGTGTCTCTTCACTAATTAAGTGGCTTCTTGCCATTTAAAAAATATGTGTAAAAGATATACCATTGAAAGTTGGGATCCCAATTTTTTTTCATTTTCACAAAGAGGTGTTAGATATTAGACACAAAAATATCTCTAACAGGTATTCTTTTAAAAAAGCATAAAAGCCAAAATATTCACTACAGTTACTTTGGAATTTCTGGGTTGTTAGATTTTTAGTAAATTTCACTGATCATTAAATTTTTCTAATTAATTTTACATTTAGTGATTACCAACAATATTTGTGATAACAGTGGAAAACCGAAACTCGAGACAAACAGAAGACTTTTGCAAACAAACCCTTTCCTACAATAGTTTCAAAGTTGAAAAATTAAACTTATCCATGAAATATTTAAATCATTAAGCTACATCATCAAATCAAGAAACAAGTAACTATTATGTTATTTGTTCTCTCAAAATTATGCTCAAATAAAAAGGTTTGTGTAGGGAAGAGAATATTTTGAAATGATATTACTGTTGCACAGGAGGCCAAATACTTTTTTCAGTCTACTGACAATAGTCTTTAGGGAAATGGAGAGAAAGATCTCTCTGACTTTTCCAGAAACTAAACAGCTTTTTAAACCAGTTATACTCAGCTATTTCACAAAAACTGCCTTATTGAATTGCTGGTTAACATACATGAACTAAATGAGGTCTATTATTTTAAATGCACTATTTAAACACTCATTAATCTATCGGTAAAATTGCCAGTGTCCAGCATTGTTCCTTTGCCTAACTCTGATCTGCTCTCTTGAGGTGAGATGGTATTACTATGTTTTTTATAGTGCTGTTGTTTATTTGTTTACCAAGGATTGAACTCAGGATCGTACACTTGCTAGGCAAGCACTTATACCACGGAACTAACTCCCTAGCCCTGATCTGCCCTCTTGAGTCTCAAGATATAGTGTAGTGCTGTCACACTCTACTAGAGTTTTCATGGGAATAAGACTTGAGAAATGTGCTCTGTAGAAGCTAAGGGCAGTTGGCAGCAGACATTGGGGATGTCAGCATCCATCATTCACAAAAAAAGTTTACAGGGAGCATTTTTATTAATAGTGCAGAAATCACACATGTATTAAAAAAATACAAGTCCCTTTTTCTGGTTAATGTGTTCTCTTTTGGCATGGGATTCATTTATTGACCTCAGAACCTCCTAAAACACCTTCAGGTTCTCATTATAACAATTGAAAGCTAACGAAGACTGGATGCTTGTTGAGGAGTGTGCTGGACTAGGAAGGTGGAAGGCTAGAGTTCATGGTGACCATCTCGCCACAAAGCTATGAGAAAGCAGAAGGAAAGAGACAAATTATAATATCAGTCATACCTGATGTCAGAGCCACTCTTAGACTTTGGGCTTTTATAGATTAACAAATTTCTTTTTATTTTATATTATTTCGAGAGCTATTTCTTCTTTTTAATTTATCTTTTAAAAAGTAAAAATTAGCCGGGGAGATGGCTCAATGGAATAAGTGCTTCCCTGGCAAGCACAAGGGTCCGAGTTCAATCCCCGGTTCCGCAAAAAAAAAAAAAAAAAAAAAAAAAAAAGTAAAAATTAGTTTAAAATAGAAAAAATACAGAAGTTCAGTAAAAAAAGTAGGAATTCAGCAATAGTTGCTATATTGCATAATGTTGTCTTCAAATTTGTTTAGATTACCAGATATAAACACGCAAAATTTGTTTAAAACAAGAATAAAGGGCCAGAAAGGTAGCTTAACAGACTAAGTGCTGGCTTAGGCAAGCACAGGGACTGAGGTTTTATCCCTGGCATCATATGATGCTCTGGCCCCGCCTCTGGGCTCCCTGAGCTGGCCACAGAGAGTAGGCGTTGGTGCAGGCCTATAGCCCCAGTGCTGCAGGGTGAAAACAGGAGAATCACTATGATTCTGAGCTGCATAGTGAGAACCTGTACAAAATACATAAAAAAGAAGTTATAAGAAGTTAAAAAAGAATAAAATTTAAACATTAACCGCTCTTTTTACTCAATTATCAATTGAGTAGGTATACAACATACAATTATCAAAGCTATCCTCTCTATATATCTTTTTCCTTTTGTTACTTTTTTTGTACTTTTCTTCTCCCCAGTTGTTCCTTCCTTTTGATTCTCTTTTATAGTTTGTATCATACCTTCCAGATTTTTTAAACATTTTATTTTATTAAGTTCTATATGATTAGAAATATTCATGTGTTATTCTTATAATGATTACAGATTTTCATTGAAGAAAATTTATTATCAGCTTTTAGCTCTGTTACTTTATTTCTGTTTTTAATTTTGTACTTCTATTATTATTTTTAAAGAATACAAAATAATGATAGAAGAAAATAGCATTATACATGATACAAGATTTCACTAAACAAAGTAATAGGAATCCAATAATCATTGCTGTATTACATGATGCTATGTGCAAATTAGTTTTTCACATTACCAGATATATACATGCAAGTTTTGTTTAAAAAAAAATAAGTTAGTGCTCGCCTTGGCAGCACATATACTAAAATTGGAACGATACAGAGAAGATTAGCATGGCCCCTGCGCAAGTATGACACGCAAATTCGTGAAGCATTCCATATTTTTTAAATATAATATCATGTATGCACCTTGTACAATATCAAAACGTTATGAAAACAGTTTGATATGTATTAATTCATCGACTCTCTATGGTTAAGGTGTTTTGAAACTGTCTGATTGACATTTGTATTTTAATAAAATAAAAATAAATGGAAAAAAACAAAGAAAAAAAAACAATAAGTTATAAGAAATTCAAGGGAGGAAAAAATCAGAGTAAGAGCAAAAATTGTAAGCATTAACTGCTCTTTTCTTTTTTATGTATATTCATATAATTACAATTCTCAAAATAAAAAGGAGTAGGCAATAAATATATAAAGGTTTAAAATTTCTGAATTTAGTTCAACTTATAATACCACATTTCCAAGAAAAATGAAGCTTTTGCACAAGAAATTTAAATAAAATAATACCAAGAGACACAAAAATGAAATTGTCCAAAATTTCTTGTAAAGAAAAAATGATTAAAGCATATACATAAAAAGTATTAGCTATGGAAGAACAAAATTAAACAGCATCTTATTTCACATTAAAAAGAAAAAAAAAGGACCAAGTGTGTAAGAAACTAGACCAATTAAAGGACTGAAAGAAAAAAAAAAAAGATCTATCCTCTTTGAATTTTATACTTAGCAAACATACCTTTGAAAAGTAAAAGTAAAATATTTTCTAGTTATACAAACTTGCAATATTTTAATACCTCCAGACACAGCATATAGGAAATAACAAAGAGCATAATTTAAAAGGCAAAAGAAGTTACAATCTGCTCTTGGATGCACAATAAAGAGCTCTCAAAGTAATAGTTAGGCAGGACTATATAAAATATATTAGATGAACATTATTTAGAAGGTCATTGAAGATTTCTATGAAACAGTACCAATCTTATGTCGGGTTATACACGTGTTTTTTCATATGTATGTATGTGTATATGTGTATAAAAGACAGGGACAAAGTAATGTAAAGTCAACAAAAAATGGAAATATACTTTTTAAAGTTTTTTTTTTTAGGTTTTTCTTTTCTTTTCTTTCCTGTTTTTTTTGTACGCAGGGTCTCACTATGCAGCCCACATTCATAACGATCCTCCTGCTTTCTGCCTCCCTAGTGCTGGGATTATAGGCGCGCGCCACCATGCCTGGACTCCATCGCTGGCTCAGCGCACCCAAAGGTGGGGCCGGTGCGGCAAGCAGAAGCAGAGATCGAACCCTAGCCACTGCACTTACCTAAGCAAGCGCTTAGTCCACTAAGCTATACCGCCGGCTCTTAAAGTTTTAATACTAGGAAAAGATATCATATGATGTCTTTCAGATAAATTGTGATTCAAAAATATAATATAAAACAAAAATTAAGATTAAGCAATATTCAGAAAGTTAATAATTAAAAACTAAATGTTTCAAAACAATTGAACTAAGATAAAGTTTTCATGATAGTAAAGAAGTACTAAGAATAAAAATGAGATAAATACTGAAATGACAAATAAATGACCATCACTTCGGATAGTTTGGGGATAGAACATCACACAAAGTTCTAGTGTGTTGTGGACATAGATAATAACCATGACACTTACTGGTGGCCAGGTGTCACTTGTGGGACTGAGCTACAGTTATTTCCTTGAAGTTCACCTGTAGACCCATATGGAATCATGACCCATAGAGTACAAGAGAAGTCCATTTGTAGAGTGTGCTGATGGAAATATTTTGCTGCTGTACACTGAAAGACTATTATTATATACCTCTTATATACTTCTCCTGTGTTTGTTTGCCCTATTTGGTGGATTCTTTCCATTCTCATTCATGGGGTTATGAACATTTTGCTCCCTCATTTGGTAGTCTGTGTAGGCTTGGATTTGTCATCAAGAAATTCTTTAGTTGTTCTTTGTCATGGAAGTATTTTACTTCTCCATTATACCTGAAAGAGAGTTTTTCAAGGTATATCAGTCTGGGTTGGAATTTGTTTTCTTGCAAGACTTGAAGTACTTTGCTCCATACTCTTCTTGACTTGATAGTTTGTGAAGAGAAACTTGCCATTAATTTGATGGGTTTTCCTTTAAATGTGATCTGTTTCTTTTCTTTAGTGGCTTTTAGTATACTGTTCCTGTGCTGAATTTCTGGGACATTGATTATTACATATCTGGGAGTGGTTTTAATTGGGTTGATGTTATTTGGAGTTCTATATGTTTCGGTTCCCTCAATGTCAGATTGTTGCCCCATATTTGGGAAGTTTTCTGCTGTTACTTCTGCCCATATTCTTTTTATATCATTTGTGTTGACTTCTTCCTTCTCATTGATGCCTATTAGTCTCACACTGTTCATCTTTGCATTGTCTTTCAGGTGTTGATTTTTTTTTCCTGCATCCTAGCTATTTTTAAGAAATCTCTGCTTACTTTTTCACTAGCTGCAATGGTGTCTTTAAGGTCAGAGAGTCTATTTTCCTTTTCACTCAAATGGATTTGCCAGTTTGGGATTGAGGTTTTAATTTCCTGTATATTTTTTTGAATCTGTTTCATACATTCTATTTATTTCCTATATTGCTTATTCAGGGGTTCCATCATTTTTATATTCTGCTCTATTTTTTTTTTCAGTGTATTCTTTAGAAGCACTTAGTACTTCTTTGATTATAGTTATCACTACTTTTTTACTTCAGAAATTATTTCTGATATGATCTCTTCATACCTTTCTGCAGTTGTTTCTTTACTTCTAACACTATTATTTCAGAAATTTCAGGTATATGATTTCTAATTTCCTCTATGCTAGTATCTTCTGCATTTGTACTGTGTGGACTTGGGGCCTCAGACTGCTTTTTGTTCCTCCTGTTTGTATACCACTTACTTTTGATCTTTGGTGTAGATCTTAGGTAGAGTTATTACCTTAGCACTAGGTCTGGATCTATGAAGTTCAGACTTCCCCAGATGGGTGTGGCTTGGGTCTGACTGCTGTTCTGCACTTTTTCCTGTGGCAGCCTTGCAGGTGAACCCTTTGTGTTACTCTGTCAAGATGTTCTGCTCCTGAATCAGCTGGGTAGGTCTTGACTTTAGCCTCTTTGCAGGGAGTTCTCCTGAAGGGGACCACTCTGGGCCTGCACTCTAGATCACTTCAGGATTCGGTGGCCCTGAGCAGTCTCACTCACACACCATATCTTCGCTCATACATTTTAGATTTTATTTACACTTTCAGGTTCTCACACTAGTGAAACAATATGATGTTCGCCTATGTGGGTCATATTTACTTCATTTATGACTATGGTTTCTAGTTGCATCCATCTCCTTATAAAAGCCTTGAGATTATCTTTTTTTATAGCTGAGTAATAAACCATTGTGTAAAAAATACATCTGTTTATCCATTACTTAGTTGATGGACATTTGGGTTGTTTCCAAGATTTAGCTATGAAAAATTGTGCTGCTACACACACAGGCACACATATATCACTGTGGCATGATATGTTCAGTTCTTGTGAAAAAATGTCCAAGAAGAGAATAGCTGTGTCGAATGGGACCTCAAATTCTAGCTTTTGAGGAATCTCCACACTGATTTCCATAGTAGTGGATCATTCTACACTTCTACCAACAATGAATGGTTTCTTTCTCCAGCAATTTCTGTTGGTTGATTTCTTGACAAGAGCCCTTCTTTCTGGGGTGAGATAGAATCTCAGTGTTGCTTTAATTTGTATTTGTTCAATGAACTATGATGTGGAACTTTTGATAAAGGGACCAAAAATGTTCATTGGAAGAAAACCTCTTTAATAAGTGATGTTGGAAAAGCTGGTTTTTCACAGGATGAACACTACAATTAGACCTATGTCTACCACCATGCACTACACTAAAATCAAAATGGATCAAAAATTTAAAAATTAAAATAGAAACACTACCAAAACGAGGTAAAGATGCAACTAAAAAACAGAGCTTCAGACCAATTGCCTTCATGAGCATAGATGCAAAAATCCTCAATAAAATCCTAGCAAATAGAACAAATCATCAAGAAGATTATATACCATGACCAGGTAGGATTCATCCCAGGGATGCAAGGATGGTTCATTATATGCAAATCTATAAATGTAACACACTATATCAATAGAGCCAAATCTAAAAATCATATGATTTTCTAAATTGATGCAAAAAAAGGGTTTTAAGTCCAACACTTATTCATGTTCAATGACATACAGAAAATTTGAATATATGGCCTCTACTTCAATCTGATAAAAGCCAGCTATGACAACCCAATGGCTGATATAATTATAAATGGGGGAAAATTGAAATATTTTACTCTCAGATCTGGTACAAGACAAGGATGTCCTCTGTCACCCTTCCTATTCAATATAGTTCTGCAATCGTTAGGTAGAGCCCATTAGACAAGAGAGAAATAAAAGGAATAAGAAAAGGTAAAGAAGAAGCTAAATTATCATTCTTTGCAGAAGACATGATACTTTACTTGGAAGATCCAAAAACTTCACCAAGAAGCTACTAGAATTGATACATAAATTCAGTAGCATAGCAGGATACAAAGTCAATACCCAAAAGTCACTAGCATTTCTCTACACAGATAACAAACACACTGAGAGAGAAATTAGAGAAACAATACCTTTTATGATAGCACTGCAGAAAATGGAATTAATCTAACTAAAGAAGTCAAAGATCTTTTCATGGAAAATTACAGTACTTTAACCAGTGAAATCATATAGGATTTCAGAAAATGGAAAGATGTTCTGTGCTTCTGGATAGGAAGAACCAACATTGTGAAGATGGCCATACTCACCAAATTGTATGGATATAATGCAATTCCTATCAAACTACCACCAACATACCTCCAAGACCTAGAGAAATTGTTCCTAAGATTTATTTGGAACCAGAAAAAATGTAGAAAAGGAAAGGCAATCCTGGGCAACAAAGACAAGGCAAGAGGCATTACAATTCCTGACTTTAAATTGTACTACAAAGCTACTGTGATAAAATCAGCATGATACTGGCAACAAAATAGGCCTGAAGATTAATGGAATAGATTAGAAGATCTATGAATACACTCAGCCACCTGATCTTCAACAAAGAGGCTAAAGATGCTTACTAGAAGAAAAATATCCTCTAACAAATGATGCTGGAAAAACTGACTTTCTAGATGCTGAAAACTAAAACTTGACCCAGGTCTATCACCATGCACTAAGCTAAAGTCAGTTAGAATGGCCTAAAGATCTAAACATTAAAACAGACACACTCATTCTCCTGGAAGAGAAAGTAGGGGGAACTCTTGAAGAGTTCATGAACAAAAATGAAATTGCACAGGTAACACTTGAAAGAATTAACTACTGGTACCTCTTATTGAGAAGTTTTTGCAGTTCAAAGAAATTACCAACAAAGTAAAAAGACAACTCACAAATTTCAAAAAAATTTGACTAGTAAGCACTCAAACAAAGGTCTTCTCTCTCTTATTTATAAAGAACTAAAATACATTAGGACCCTCAAATTTAAAGACCCAATCCACAAATGGGCATCCAAGATGAACACACTTCTCAGAAGGTGAAATTAAAGATGTGAATAATTATGTGCAAAAAGCTCCACATCACTCACCATCCATGAAATGCAAAGTAAAACAACACTGAGGTACCATCTCACACCAGAAAGAATGGCTATCACACACAAATCAACTAACAACAAAGGTTGGAGAGGCTGTGGGGAAAAAGGAACCATTCTTCACTACTGCAGGGAATGTACTGGTGCAACCATTAAGGAAATCAGTGTGGAGACTCCTTAAAAAACTAGGCCTGGAAATCCCATTCCAGCCAGCTATACCCCTACTGAGAATTTTCCCAGAGGAAATGAATGTTGCCCCTCACCTGAGGAATGGATGAAAAAGATGTGGTATTTTTATACAATGGAGTATTACTCAGCTATAAAGAATGATAAACTTGAAGCATTTATATTTAACTGGATGCCACTTGAAGATATATTCCTAAGTGAAATAAAACAGACACACATGTGTAAATATCATATAGTCTCCCTAGTATAAGAATTCTAAAGAAGAAATACAAATAGGAAGGTATAGCACAATTAAAAGGAAAGCAAGAAATTGAGGTTTACACAATGAAAAGAAGGAAAATGGAAAAGCTGGGAAACATGACAGGGGCAAAGCCATATATTTAAATGCACAAGGTGGGTGAGGTAATGATTCTGAGAACTATCAGCAGATTGTTAAAACTAGCAGTTACTTGGTGGTATTCTCACCCTAACTAAGTATATATCCGATACATGTGAACTGAGTGACTACATTTAAGATAGCAGTGTGTAATGGTGGGGTCATGCTTGGAATGCCTTTCATTCTTGTCTTCTAAATATGTATTGCTTATCATGACGTATCAATTATTGCCACACTTTCTCTCAAGTAAATTTTTTTTTAATGGGTAATAAATGAATAAAAGAGACAAGAAAAAAATGCCACAGGACTGTCCTGCTACAGTGCTGTGGTTGGATTTCTAAACTTCTGTGTAAAAATATGTAATTGTTTATTCATAATTTTTGTTTTCAATTTTTTACATATTCTGTAAAGACTTAAAGTTCAACATATCAATACTTGATGGAAAATGCATGTTCCATGTTTTGCCTGAGGTGTTTGATATTCAGACAGATAATGAGGTTAAACCCAACTGCATATGTTGTAGGGTAATAATAAACTTCTCTTCTGGAAAGTTAACGACCTAACTGTGCAGACCAAAAGTTAGGAACAGATGGGCTTCAAGGACAGCCAACATTTTGGCCCTAGCCTTTCAAGGTCAGTGAGGAGTCAGGACATAGGAGAACCTGTATTGTAACATCATTTAAGTCAGATATTTCCCAAATTTTCAGATCAAGGAGATTATAGGGCCACAGAGGAATTTGATCAATGATGTAGAGTGTGCCTAAGGAGAGTCACATAGAGAAAAAATATTCTCTCTGGATTTCGCAGAGAAAAAATTGGTCAAGCAATGGCTGTGATTCATCCACATGGCTGACACTGACAAAGGATCTACAAAGTGCAGTACAGGGTTACAGCATAAATCCTGAGGGGACTTGACTGACCTTGTCAGATACAGAATTAACATTTCTTCTTATATAGGTCTTGCTTTATCTTGTTCTTAACCATCCAGCAGAAAAGTGTGGAAATGAGGCATGCAAAGCAAAGCCATGTTAATATGCTGAGCTGTGGAAGGTTCAAGTCAACAGATTTGAACATTGTCAGTCCTGCAGATAACCCACTACTAATTTAGACTACTGTACTATACTGGAATATTTTGCTGAATTCATGCACGTACAATATTTGGATGGCAATGGAATACTCATCTCTGACAAAACTAAACAACAAGGGCGATATAAGTATAGGACCATTTTGTATCTGCATATACAACATAGGATAAATATATATCTATATTCTCTTAATTAAATAAGAAGAAAGATTTATACTAATAGTATTTGGACAGGATACCATGTCTGCATCTTGTGCTATGAAGGACTACTATAAATACAACAATATGCAATATATTAATTGTTGTAACTCTCCTCCAAACCTGTTTTGAAACTGTCTCATTGCAATTTTTTCTCAATAAAATTAATAAATAAATAAAATAGGAACACTACATCTACTTAAGGAGAAAGTAGGTAGAAATCCTAAAAACATACGGGCATGTAGAGAGTTCTTGAACAAAAAAATCAAACAGCACAGGAAATACTTCTAAGAATCAACAACTTGGATTTCATCTTTTTGAAATGTTTGTGCACATCAAAAGAAGTCACTAACAGAGAAAAAAAGAAAACTCAAAAATTGGGGGAAAAAAACCTTTATCTAGCTGTTCCTCAGGCAGAAGGCTTCTATCAATAAGATATAAAGAATTTTTTTAGAATGAGGCCCTAAAATTCAGACCTAACCTAAAAATTGGCATCTGAGATGAATATATTTTTCTCAGATGAAGAAATTTCTTTATTTTTAAATTGAAAGTGTAATTGATTTTTTTTTGCCTTTTTGCATGGGATTGAATGATAAATGATTGTATCATTAACCTGATATATGCCAGAACCAGAGGTTAAACCTAGGTTTGCTGTTCTAATCCCTTTTTCAACCCAGTGTTTGAATGTGATTTAATCCTTACTTATTTCTAAAAATCAAGAGTAAGATTTAGTTCTGGATGGCAGTTTGGGTTAAGTTCCCAGAATCAGACCCTGAGTCAGTCCTATGTGCAAGTAATTTATTAAACATGGGTTACCAAGGGTAGCTGACAGGAGTTGGGAGGGTAAATGGTAAAAGTATAAGCCAAGAAAGGATGAAATTTTTGGCAAAGTTATGGTTTCCACTTGATGCCCAGTGTTGTTCCAGATTGCAATCTCTACAGAGTGTGTCAGTTTCTAGGAACAAGGCTGGGATTCCTGACTGGGTTTTAGAGAGCCACTGAAAAATGTCAACTTTGCACGAAGTGAGCATGCATTCTCAGGAACGGCCTACCCTTGGAGACAGAACTCTAGCAACACAAACACACTACTTTGAGGAAGGGCCATTGAAAGCAAAGCACTGACAGTGTTTGTACAGCAAACAAGTTGAAATTGTGTCTTTCTTGGATGTGTTCAATGATGATCAGCTTTTCTTGGATGGGACATTGGAAATTTTTCACTAAAAATGATGTGAAATTAAAATAGCATTTTTTTATTTGTCTTCATTATTCATGGGCAGAAACTTCCCCAAGTCTGGCGAGTTCTCACATTAGAAAAAAAGAAAGACTTCAGAAAGTATTTTTCTATCCTTAAGTTATTACCCCCTCCAACTTAATTGTAATTCAACCATATTAATTTCATTATCATGGATTGTTTTCATAGATATAGTGGGGGAAAAGAACAGCCTATACTAATAAATTGTTTTAAAACTTAAATTTAAGAAATTCATTATCACAATACCTAGCAATGAACTGCTTTCATATTCTTATGGGCTGAAGGAATCATGTCTCTCTTCCAAACTTGTATGATCAAATTCTATTCCTTGGTAGCTCAGACTGTGACTGTGTTTGGAGATACGGCCCCTAGAGGTATGACTAAGTCAAACTGAGTTTACGAGCATGGACCATAATACAGCCTGTTAATGCCCTTTTAAGTAAACACTTGGAATCTAAAGACACCAGGAATGTGTGGAAAACACATGGAAAAGACAGTGTTGGAGACACAGTCAGAGGGCGACAATTTGTCAGCCAAGGAGAGAGGTTTGAGAGTCAACTAAATCTTCCCTTAATCTTAAACTTTTCAAATTCCTGAATTTGGTGAAAGTAAAATTCTCTTAATTAATGAAAATTTTAAAAATTTTAATGAGCAAGTAATTTATTAAACATGGGTTAATATAAAGTTTCTGGTATTCTCCTACAGCATCTCTAGGAAACTAACAAATCTCTCATTCCCGCATCCACCCCTGGATATGAGCAAGTGGGGGGTCATATGTCAATACAGAAACTTGTCTTCTGCACGATTTGGGCTTACTGTGTTGAGTGTTTCCAAACCAAACTCTGGAGGACAGTGGAGTAGTTTTCCAGAAGGAAACATTAAGTAGACTCATGGTCTGTATTCCCTGACACTGTTATCAGCATGCAAGAAAATATCCTCAGGTCTGTAGCCCAGAAACCACAGCTGTGTCAGGAGGAGGGGTAGATGGAGTACAACCAGGACCAATTTTCAGATTATTAGGAAATAATGGGTTTGAATGAGGTTGCGTTTCCCTTTAGTCTCTTGGGTCTGATTTCAACTCACACATTCCATAAAAGCTACTTGGAACACTAGGTGCCTAATAAAAGGTAAGCATGTATATTTATGATTCTGAAAAATACATCTATAAAGTTACATCATAAATCTGCTTATAACTGCCTTCAAAAGGAAAATTTTTCCCGAATTATTTTTATTGAATTAGTAAATTCAACAAATAGATCCAGAGGCACAATCAAGATTTTCTAAATGGAAACAAAAAATGAGTTAAAATAGTAGAAGAAAAGAAAAAAAATAAAACTGTATTCTTTTTAAAATATTAAATCTCTGTAATCAAAAATAATACCTTACAGTATGGTCAAAATATCTTTCTAAATGTTCTCTCATTTCACATTCACAATAACAAAAAAGGGAAAGTTCAGAGTATTAAAGATCAGAGAACTAAATAAGAATTTGGCTTCAGTCAAAATATGTGAACGTAATAGAAAACCTCAAATTTTACAGCATTTCTAGATTTGGGCATCCCATGTAAGCATTCAGATAAACATAAATTAAATTCAAGTTGACTAATATCCTATCAGAAACACTTGATTAATGCATTAACAAAAGCATTTGTTCTTTTGATCAAATTTTAAGTTGTATGCCTTACAATTAATATGCAATCAAATTCAAGCCAAAGGTAAGAACAGAAACAGTTTTCCTAAATTTGAACCTGTCTTTAGAATATGCAAAGGTATATATAGCTGGAGCCTTCCCTTTAGCTCCACAAAAGATCAGTTCTGTAATTTTGGGGAGATTAGAATAAAAAATCCTGCTTGTCATTCTTTTCTGTGTTATTTGATCACACAGATGCATTCAAAAATCTATGTGCATATGTCAGCCTTCTCATCATTGCCCATAATACCTGATACCATGACTTCAAAAAGTAGTTGAATCCTTTTGGTTTCAAGAGATTGATACATCATTGATAGGTTTCCAAGTAGGAATATCATGACAGAAGGAGGTGCTATAGCAAAGATGCTATGTTAATGGGAACAGGAAGCAGAGAGCAAGGGGGAATGACAAAGTGTAGTATCTAAAGTCATCTTCCATGATTCACTCAGACACACCCAGATATGTGCTCCCTCAATCTCTTGTGTGGCTTTCAAGACAATCTGATTGACACAGTCAAGCCTATTACATCCAATCCCTGTCACCATACTCAAACGTGTCCCCTTACGTCATAATTATTCTCCAAATAAACTCAGGTCATAATTCCGCCTAACATGACACAGTGATCCTATACACAACTGAAAATGCCATGATCCTTTCCCCAAAGTATGAAAAATTCCAACATTTTTTAAAAATTGAAGTCCATGTCTTTTGAAAATCAAAGCAAACTGTGTACTTTTGTAAAAAAAAAATCTAAAGCAAATTACATAATTCCAAAGTATAATGGCAAAGGTTAAAACATTCTTATTCCAAAAGGGAAGAACAGGTAAATAGAAAAGAATAGGACCAAAGCAAGATCAGAGCCACTAAAGCATTAACAAATGTTTAAGCTGGATTTGTGAAAGGGAAGTTCAAATACCTATTATGGTTCAGGCATTTAACCGTCAATGGATGTCACTGTGCCCAGTAATCTCTTAATGCACAATGTCATGATAATTCCATGTTTGCCTCCATGCCAAGATGTGCAGCCCCTGAAGGCCTAGAACAGAAGGTTCTGGTTCACTTGTGTGTCTTTGGTCTTAATCATATGACCCTATGTCCACATGCATACAGTAAAGATGTGATTTACTGTACTTATCACAATACAAATGTGGCTAGCTCAGAGGCTGCACCACAGAACATGTTGATAGTACATCTATTGTGACTGTTGACTAGGTCTTTGTGTGACATGGAAAGAGTGTTATATTAGGTACTGGGTGGCCTGGGGCCTTGTCTTCATGCTTTATTAAACATCTGTGGGATATTGACCAAGATACTTGATTTTGATCCTGCTCCTGTGCTATAAAGTGATGGGCTTAGAGAGAGCATCTGAAGGCACAACCTAGAGTTGTATAGTTTGCTCTGCAACTTGCCAAAAATTAGTCTGGATAGATAGATGGATCCTGGTAGTATTAACTCATCATGCCATTTGTAAGAAGTATGTACTTATATGTTTGAAACAGATTCTCCAGCAACAGAATCAGAACAATTGGTAACAATGAACTGGTGTCATCTTTTTACTCAAGCTTGTGGAAGGCCAGGAGGCAAAAATCCAAGCAAGATCTTTGTTCCTATTTTTTAATCAGCACTCAAGAAACAGGAAAAACAATGATGGATAATAATACTTCACCCTTGTACAAGCAATGGGGTGTAGTCCAATGTTGAAGCCAGGCTGCCTGAACCTTGGTTCAATTACTGAGAGTGTTTTAGTTAAGGTCAGTACTGATCACTTTACAAAGGACCCATAAAGGAGTAAGCCTTTTCTTCCTCCTTTTCTCATAAAGATTCAAGTGTTTCTTAAGGTGCATAACCACTTCTGCTCCTAGAGTAACTCAGACACATTTTGTGCTCCATCATGTCCAGTGCCTGACTTCCAAGGGTTCTGGACTTATCAGCACTATAAAGGGTGCCTTTATACCTTTTTGGGTATGGAAAATTGCTCCTGATTAAATCCAGTGCACATCGTTTATGCCAGTGTTTTATGGGCTAAAACTCAGACATACAGGCCCACAAAAGTTCTAGGTACTCTGGGAGATGTAGTCAAGAAAAAGGAAATTTGATCAATTTTTCTGGTCATCCGAGCAACTATTTTGAGCATCACAAAAAGCAATACAATGACAATTGCTAATTTTCTATCATCTTCTTTTGAAATTCTGTATTATCTTTATTGTTTTTTTTCACTTTCAAAGAAAAATTTTGAAAAAAATGAAGAAATGGGTGGGTTCAGCAGGTCTCCATGCGGAGCTCAGTTAGCGTCTTTGACACCAAATCTGTGTTTTATTCTCATGTTTGGAGTTTATCCCCTCTCCAAGAGAGACAACCCAAGTCCCACTCAGTCTCAGCACTGATCAAGTCCAGATTCCAGGTAACTCACAGTCTTCTAAAGAGGCCTGTGAGTGTGGCACTTCATGAGTTGGTGACTTCTGAGCCAAAATAGTCAAAGTATCTGCCTGAACTTACCACATCAATCCAATGTAAATGAAGGTTCGAGGTCAGAAAAGAAACTGTAGAAAGTCCTATAAATGAATGGTAGAAGAAATCCTGAGCAACTGCTTACCTCGCAGGTACCAAGGTTCTCACACAGATGAAAAGAGGGTCCTGCAAAGCGGTTTCACAAATATATCACCCATTTCCTGTGGCTAATACCAATACTACAGACTGGGTAAGTTCTAAAGGTAAGAGCTTTACTTTGGCTATGGTTCTGGAGGTTCAAGGCCTGGTGACGACATCTCATGATGGCCAGCACCCAAGGTTATACAGGGTATCACATGGGCAAAGATGGGGGTGGTGTGTGGCCCCCCTACCTCTCATTATAAAGCTACCAGCATTTTAACACAGGATCTCCACCTTAAATGGGTAAATTCCTAGTCACTTTCCAAATACCCCACCTCTAAACACTACAGTGGGATTATATTTCCATCCTCTTACTGTCTCATACCAGGAATTAAATTTTGACACATGAACCCTTGGGGTACAGGCAAACCATATCCAATTGGTGGCAGTGTGCCAGAACCCACTAGAATTCTGTGTTAGACAGAACTCTTAATATTGCTTTATCCTCTTGCTTTTTCACCTTGTCAGTTTAGCAGCAGCTTCCTTAAGCTGGCTGGAACTATTCAGGCTCATGGAGGAAAGTTTATCCTTCCTTTCCACTGTTGCATTGGGTCTTAAGCCTGTGTTGCTCAAAGTCTAAGTCTTATATCTCTTAAGATACAAAGCAGGTTGTGTTTTTGAGACAGGATGTCACTATGCAGTTCAAACTGGCCTTGAGCTCACTTCGTATTCCAGGCTGGTCTCCAATGTGCAGCTATCTTCCTACATCAACCTCTCAAGTGCTGGGAATACAGGAGTATGCCACCAATCCAGCTATCTTTTCAAATTTTGAGGCCCTCTCCAAGAGAGGTTTCACATTTCTGGAACCTCCACCCTTTCATTTCTGCCTTCAGATTAAACAAATCTTTGCAGAGCTCCCCACTTCTCAGTAATGCCTGGCTAGCAGAAGGAGATGGGCACCGTCACATCCCACCCACACCACAGTGATCGCTGTGACTACAGCAGGCACTTGCCTTTCATACTGCTGTACGAAACACATTGTTCAAAAGATTTGGCATTCTGTAACATGGCTTTCCATCTAAGCTTCTAACAGTAACTTTCTTACTGTCCACTAAGATTTGTACTGGGGCAAAATCCACACCAAGTTCCTGATATTTTCTTCAATTCAGTAATAAACAACTTGCTGCTTTGATACCAATAACCCAATATATATTGGCTCATTTTCACTCATGCAGGACCTAAACTGAGTATTTCCTTTGGTCGGGGGCGGTGTGTTGGAGGGTCCTCAGGGCGTGACTGGAGGACCAGGGTTTCATGGGTCCTCTTGTGGGCTGTCTCCTGTGTGTCCTCTAAAGCAGGCTTTTGTCTCCTTTGAGACATGAAAGGAGAAAGAGTTTGGGGAGCACGGTGCATGCTGCTCTGTGGACCAGGCTTGGAGCTGGCTTCTACTCCCCCGTCACTGGCCATAGTGGCCTTACTAACAGCAAGGAAACTAGGATAGACAGCGCACCTCTACGTGGTGTGATGGGAAAACACTGTGTGGCTTGATATTTAATTTATTACAAAAAAAGAGACATTGTCATTAATCTCCTTCAAAGCACTCTCTCTTCACTTCAAAAACAAGAGCCCACCATTGCTCTTGCCTTTCTCTGGAGCTTGTCTGGAGGTGTTCTGCTGTGAGCGCCTCAAACTGCCTGTCTTGGCTGCCTCCGTGCCCCAAATTGGCTCAAAATGTTTGCCTTTCCTGGGTATTCTGGTTTTGGAAAGAGCTGGAAAGCACACGGTGCCGCATTCAGGAAATAGCATGAATGAGGACACGCTGTAACATTCCATCAGTGAGGAGTAATCATAAAATACAATATATATTTAAATAAAAAATCATTACAGGAAAAGAAACATTGCTGTTCATCTCCCTCAAATACACCATCCCCTTGTCTGACACACACACTTACAGTACTATGCAATGTCCCTTTTACTGTAATAAGATTTCTAAAAATTCAAACATCCCTTCCAAATACATTTTCCACTACTACATGTGTTCATGTGCCTGAGAAGAAACAGGAATGCAATACACAATCCAGCCATGTGCTGTAGCTCAGCTAAATATGAAGCCTCCTAAAGGTTCATGCACTGCAGGCAGGCTGCCAGCCTATGGCAGTGCTGGCAGTGGGTGGAAACCTTAGCAGTGCTAGATCGCTGAGGGGTTGCCTGTGAAACAAAGACCGGAGCCTGCAGAGTGGACTTCAGCCACCCAAACTGAGCCAGCACGCACCTTTTCCTCCTTTTCAGCTGAACGTCTCAGATGTGTGCTCACGACAATGATGAAAGCTGATTCACACAGGTGTTTTGTAGCCTTGAGCAATTTATTTTACCCCTTGGTGCTACCCTTTTCTCAGTGATCACAGGCTATGATGATTTTTATTGCTTTAATTCACTGCATTCATTTTGCAGTACTGAAAATTGAACCCAGGACCTTCAAACTAAACTACGTCCCAAAACCTTTAAGTATTTTCTTTTTAAATTTTGAGACAGGGTCTCATTAAGTTGCCCAGGATACCCTTGAAATTTCAGTCCTCCTGCCTCAGCCTCCTAAAGCATCTAAGATTACAGACCGGTGCCACAATACCTAGCATGATTTTCAACACTTTAATAGGTACATAAAACAGTGTGCAGGGCTGGGGAAAAAGCCCCGCTGCATAAGTGCCTGCCTGCCAAGCACAAGGTCCCAGGTTTGATCCCCAGTTCTACGTGCTATATCAGCCCCAGGATCCCAGGTGCACCATGCAGCCCCAGAACCTGGTGTAGTGACATATGCCTATAATTTCATCATTGGGAAGGTTGAAACAGGAGGGTCACTATAAGGCTGAACTGTGTAGTGAGACCCTGTATTAAAAGAATAAAATGTTTTTAAAAATCCAAAAAGATTTTGCTATCACACATTGCGCTGCTATAAACATAGGTACACATATATCTCTATGATACAATGTATCCAAATCCTTTGGGAAAATTCCCAGTAGGGGGATAGCTGGCTTGAATGGGATTTCTAGTCCTACTCTTTTGAGGAGTCTTCACACTGACCTCCACAATGGTTGTACCAGTCAACATTCCCACCAGCAGTGGAGAAGTGTTCCCTTTTCCCCACAACCTCTCCAACATTTGTTGTTGGTTGATTTCCTTATGATAGCCATTCTTTCTGGAGTGAGATGATATCTCAGTGTTGTTTTTATTTGCATTTCACGAATGGCTAGCGATGTGGATTATTTTTTCATATATTTGTTTGCTTCTTGAATTTTGTCCTCTGAGAAGTGTGTATTCATCTCAGATGCCCATTTCTGAATTGGGTCTTTAAATTTGAGGGCCCTGTTATATCTTAGTTCTTTATAAATTCTAGACAGTAGTCCTCTGTCTGATTGCTTTTTAGTTAGGATTTTTTCAAAGTTTGTGGGTTGTCTTTTTACTCTGCTGACAATTTCTTTTGACACGCAGAAGCTCTTTAAGAAGAGTTGATCCCATTTGTTGATTCTTTCAAGAGCTTCCCGTACGAATATATGTTTGTTCATGAACTCTTCACCTACCCCTATGTCTTCAAGAGTTCCTCCTACTTTCTCTTCCAGGAGATTGAGTGTTTCTGTTTTAATGTTTAGATCTTTAAACCATTTTGACTTTAACTTAGTGCATGGTGATAGAGCTGGGTCAAGTTTTAGTTTTCGGCATGTAGAAAGCCATGCTTTCCAGCACCATTTGTTAAAGAGGCTATCTTTCTTCCAGTGAGCTTGTGTAGCCCCTTTGTCGAAGATAAGATGGCTGAGTGTTTTCGTAGATGCCTCTGAATCTTCTAATCTATTCCACTGATCCTCAGGTCTATTTTGTTGCCAATACCATGTTGATTTTATCACAGTGGCTTTGTAGTATAATTTCAAATCGGGAATTGTGATTCCTCCTGCCTTGTCTTGATTGGCCAAGATTGCCTTTGCTATTCTAGGTCGTTTGTGGTTCCAAATAAATTTTAGGATTGATTTCTCTATATCTGGGAGGTATGTTGGTGGCAGTTTGATAGGGATTGCATTAAATCTGTACGGCAATTCTTGGAAACAACCAAGATGTCCATCACATGAGGAATGGTTGAAAAAGATGTGGTATTTCTATATAATGGAGTATTACTCAGCTATTAAGAATGATAAGTTTGAAGCTTTTATACTGAAGTGGATGCCACTTGAACATAAACTCATAAGTGAAATAAAGCAGACACACATGTGTAAATATCATATAGTCTCCCTAGTATAACAAGCAAGAAGCAGAAATACAAAAGGAAA
>PVKA01031907.1:0-25821 GCA_004027165.1 Ctenomys sociabilis | reverse complement strand
CCGACCTGCACTGGGTCTGGGGCTGTGGGGTGGGACCAGTAATCACCTGGAAATGTTTCTCAGGCACAGTGTGCCTGGAGCTGTCACTGGGCCATGGGGTGTGACGGGCAGCTTAATCCCTGGGAAATGTATCTCAGGCATGACGGGCCTGCGGTTCTACACTCACTGACCTTTGATGCCCAGAGAATCGGGGAAATTCCCACTCAATCAGTGGGCTTTAGGTCAGGGGATCCGGGGAGGTGTTGGTGAGTGGGTCCTGAGGTGTCAGGCCAGTCACTGGCTTGGAGGGGTTGGGGACAAGGATCCGCGTAGCGCGCGTGGGAAGAAGCCAAAGGCTCTCCCTCAGATTCACCACACTCTCACTGATCTGGGAAGCCTGGTGAGTCCTGTAAATTCGCTCTCGCTGGGCGAGCTTGGCACGGGAACCAGGAGGCCGCTGGAGTCAGCCACTGTCTCAGGCTGGTCTCTGGCTGGTCAGTCGTGGGCGGGATGGAGGAGGATGGCGGAGTCGGCTGCGCTGTCTCTGGCTGGTCTCAGGGGTTGAGCGGGTGCCCGACATCTGTTTTAATAGTGTGTGCATGTAGAATATTATGTATGCACCTTGTGTGACAGAAAACCATTACAAAAACAATTTGTATTGTATTAATTATAGAATCTGTCCTGTTAATTTGATTTGAAACTGTCTTATTGCTATTTGTTCTTCAATAAATAAAGAGAAAAGTTTAAGAAACAAACAAAAAAGAAAGAATAAAAAAAATATACTGTCTTCATGCTCATTAAAATGAGTATTTGTACTTAAAAAGGAATATGATAATAGAGAATGAATAGTTCAAAGCTGTATAAGACAATTTCTTTATAGCATTTGCACAAGTGTCTATTCACATACATGGCCTTGTATGACTTTTTATTGATGGAGGAGAGCTGGAATATGATGTGTAGATATTTCTGGTGCTTCTTGCACTCAAAGAAAGTATATAGTCTGATTCACATGGAGGTGAAACTATACCCATTCAGATTTGTAACATGGCACCTAAGAAAAATTAATGGAAATGAAATGAAAAAAAAAATCCTTAAATCCATGTATGTACACATTTAACAATGAATAAACTCCTGTATGTGACCTAGATGAAAACAGAATAGCCACATTTTTTTTTTTTTGGATAAGAGTAAGCACAGTAAAGTCTTTCTGATCACAGATGAAAACATTATTTCTGTAATTATGTTTCAGAACTTTTTTTGGCAGAACTGGGGATTGAACTCAGACCCTTACCCTTGCCAGGGAAGTGCTTATTCTACTGAGCCATCTCCCCAGTCCCTGTTTCAGAATTCTTTTTTAAATGAATCATTTAGAGATGTCTCATTTATTTCCTGAAAAAAGTAAATCTGGGTTTTTTTAATCTCATACTTTTAGTTTAGAATGTCAGGGACTTAACAGAGATGGGTAGTTCTCTGACAGATAGCATTTTATAATAACAGGCAGCACTTGGGGCTGAAATCTCCTTACATGTTTATCCCTCAGGAATTGGTGTCATGTACCCAGGTGATTAGTTATGTTTATGATTGTGTATTTTCTCCTATGAATTAGTGCTACCACTACAAAAATTTAATTTATTTTTTATTACTATCATCAAATTAATCTATGTCAAAATGAAACCTGAATGTTAATTTTATATCACAACACACAGCAAATATATTATAGTTTAGATATGAGAAATGTATCTTGTATTTTATAAAATCTTTATTACTTTTTTTTTTTTTTTTGGTGGAACCAGGGATTGAATTCAGGCCCTTGCACTTGCTAGGGAAGCACTTATTCCTCTGAACCATTTGTAATCCCAGTGCTGGAGAGGCTGAAAGCAGGAGGGTCAGCAGACCAAGATGTACAGTGAGACCCTACAACAACCAAATACATTAAAAAAGACTCTACTAAATTTCTATCTTTTAAAAATTTACTCTTCAATTCTTAATTGAATTTGCGTATTTCTGGAATCCTAACAAAAATATTTGCAGTAACTTCTTACTGAATCTGGATAGCTATTTGGGACTATTTGAAAAAAAAAAAAGGAATGAAGAAAATGTTTCTTCCATTAATATGTTTCACACATAGCATGATTCATTCATTCATTAATTACATATAGATAGCCTTTCTAAAATGCAGTTCCGATTTTTGTTTTGTATTTAGCACATGGTCTACATGTCTCACTACACAGCTCAAACTCACAGTGGTCCTCCAGTGTCAGCCTTCCAAGCTGTGGGATTACTGGTGTGCGCCACCACACCCAGTGTCTGTCTCAGTGCATACCGGGGTTGGGGCCTGCATGGCACGCTGGGGTTCAAACCCTCAGCCCCTGTGTCTAACTAAGCAGGCTCTTTAATCCACTGAGCTATCTGGCAGGCCCTCCAGTTCCATTTTTTAAAAAAAACTTCATAGTCAAAGAATATATTTCCTAAGTTTAAATCAAACAAAGGATTTTTTTTTTATATATTTGATTGTTACAAGGTCTCACTGTGCTGCTCAGAATCATAGTGATCCTCCTGCTTTCAGCTACCCCAGCTCTGGGATTATAAGCATGAGCCACTATGCACAGACTGGTGGGCTCAGCCCACCTTGGGGGCAGGGCTGCCATTGTATGTGGTCCCGGGCACTCAACCACGATGCCTGTTCTTGATCATGATTACATAAACATGCTCTTTAGTCCACTGAACTATCTCTCCAGTACCATGATAAAGGACTTTTAGCAAAAGTATAAGAACTCATCAGTAACAGTGAATACAATCCTTAGTTATGTTTAAAATTATCTGGCTAGAGCTAGGGAGATAGTTTAGTGGTCTAGGTCCCTTTCTGGCAACTAGAAGGTATTGTTTGATCCCTAGTATCACACAAGATATCAGCCCCAAAACTGAGAATAGTGGCACACACTTGTGACCCCAGCAATGGGAAGACTGAGATACAAGGTTCACCATTAATCTGAGCTGCATAGAGAATCCGTGTATGAAATAAATAATACAAACAAACAAATAAATAAATATCTGGCTAGGGGAGATAATTCAGCAGCACAGTGCCTGCGTGGCAAGCATAATGTCCTCAATTTGGTTCCCAGCACAATAAAAATATAAAATAAAATGAGCAAAATTTAACCAGAAACCTTTCCAAAAGATCTATGGATGCAAAACTACCATGTGTGGAAATGCTCAGTGTCTGTAGTTTTTAGGGAATTGAGAATTAAAACCAAAGTGAGACACCATGGCAGATATATAATGAATGAACTAAATTTTAAAATACTGATCATATTTCATTTCAAAGACAATATTGGAATATGATATTTCAAGTAGTGCTTGTGGGCATGAAAAACACTTCGCACATTTGAGAATACATTCTGACAGAATATTTTAGAAATTTAACACGACCTGCCCTATATTGTTCCTGGGTATTCACATAAGATAAATTAAATAAATGGCTTGAAAATCAATGTTTATACAAATTTTATTAGTAAGAGCCAAAACACTGGTAACAATGAAATGTAGTAACAGGTGAATGTTTACATACATTGTTCACTCATAAGAACTCTAGCCATAAAAAGAAAGAAATTCCTTAATCACAGAACACCAAGTGTGGAAGTCAAAATAGTTATGTGTGAAAGAAATTACAAACTGTGTGAGAGAATGCATTGGTGAAATAAGTATATCAATAGCACTTCTTTTTCCTTTGAATATATACATGCGGTCTGAGAAGACAAGTTCTTTACATCAAAGGCATCCTGTCCCTAACATTCCATTTCCACCTCAATGCTGGGGGCAAGAGGGCAGATTTCCTCTAAGAGGAGCTTACTAAGATCATGCGACAGCCAGGAAAGTGTTTTCTCTTATGTACCAAAGTCTGCAGTTCTCATCAGTCTTGCAGAGGACAATTTTCCTTCAGTGACATCAGCTAGATGTAGCCTGTGGTAGGGCCTCAGAAATCTCAAAGCAAAACAGGGTCAGATGAGAAAGACAAGATCATCAGCTTCAGGGAACACTAAGTCTAAATCAGGAGCTTTTGCTCATCTTTATTAAGTACATACTTAAGTCTAATTGTGATGATAGTCATTTCAGGGTGATAGTAGCACATATGAAATATACAGACAGGACTAACTTTGATCCTGTGAACAGCCTTCTGGCTCAGCAATTTTATGTATTATGTCCATTTTTAAAATTGGGAACATATAGAGACTGGTGAGTGCCATGTGTGCTAGTTTGCAAAGCTGAAGACACTTATCAGTGAAGGAGTGAGGTTGACCAGATCCCATGTGAAGACAAGCCAAATGATGCTTGTTCTAACTACTATAGTTAGGAAGGAAGACAATGTCCACTAATTACAGCTCCTCATATTTGATAAAGGCATAATCATAATTAGACCAAGGGAAATACCTTGAGCTTTAGTCCCAGAGTTTTCAAACATCTCTGTATGGAAAGCAGTTTTACCCAGAATGTCATGTAGTGTTGATTGCTTTCTTCAGAGCTGCCTTCACATCCTTATTTCTTAAGCTGTATATCAGGGGGTTCAGCATTGGGATGACAATGGTGTAGAAGACAGAGGCCAATTTGTCCGTGTCCATGGAGTAACTGGAGCTGGGTCGGAAATACATGAACAGGAGGGTACCATGGAACACTGCCACTGCTGAGAGGTGGGAGGTGCAGGTAGAGAAGGCTTTGCGTCTGCCCTCAGCTGAGTTCATCCTGAAGATGGTGGTGATGATGTAGCTGTAGGAGAGAAGGACGGTGACGATACTGCCCCCCACCACACAGCCGATGAAAGTGAACATCACAATCTCATTGATGGATGTGTCTGAGCAAGACAGGGCAAGCAAGGGTGGGATGTCGCAGAAAAAGTGATTGATGAGATTTGAGGTGCAGAAACACAATCGAAATGTGCAGCTGGTGTGGATGGCTGAATCCACCAAGCCAATGATATAGACACCGGCCACCAGCTGGGTGCAGACCCTGCTGGACATTGCGAGTGTATAAAGGAGTGGATTACAAATGGCAACGTAGCGGTCGTAGGCCATGACAGCCAACAGGAGACATTCCACATCTGCAAAGGCTCCAAAAAGATACATCTGGATGGTGCACAAATTGTACGGAATCTTCTTTTGCTCAGACAGGAAGTCGGCTAGCATCTTGGGAGAGACGGTGGAGGAATAGCAGACATCACAGAAAGAAAGATTGCCCAGGAAATAATACATGGGAGTGTGAAGCCTAGAATCACTTTTGATGAGCACGATCATCCCTAGATTGGCAATCACAGTAATGCCATAAACAAAGTAGAAAAGCACAAAGAGTCCCTGCTGCACATCGCTTCTTGCAGAAAGTCCTAAGAACATGAATTCAGCAAATGCAGTGCAGTTCTCCACGGCCATCTCTCAGACTTGCAGTTTCCTGGATTTGAAAAATGGAAAATGAAAATAGGTTCTCATACTCTGACTGTATTCACAGTTTATCACTGATCTTTTTTCAATAAGCAAAAAAAGATGATAAATATTTTAAAGTATACTGTCCTTATTAGAAATATACCCATTTTCATGTTAACAACCATCTTATGTTTATATTCTTTTGTATAGACGATGGAGCACATATTCATGAAAACTACATCAAACTATCTCCACTTACACCTGTCACAGTGACACATGCCTGTGAATCACCCTTCTGGGAGACTGAGGCAGAAGCTTGTATAGCAACTTCAAGGCCAAATTAGTGAAATACTGACAATTAAAAAGATGCAAAGGAGTGTGGATGAAGTTCGGTGGGAAAAAATCTAGATGCATTAATCAAGGGAGAGAGAGCCAGAGAAAGAGAGACAGAAAGAAATAGAGACAGAAGCAGAGACAGATAACTCCATAGTACTACTTAGAGTAAGTTTTATTTCTTTCTTAAAGACAAAGAAAGTGATCTCTTCGTAATTGTAGGCAGCGGTTCTAACAGTGAGTTATCCCAGATTACAGATCTTCTGACAAGAATAATGTTGCTGTCCATTTTTATAAATATTGTCTTACCCTGTGAAACAGAGGTATGGTTAATTGAGAAGTGCCTATAAATAATACATCTTATTTTCTTTCCCTTATTTGTTAAAATAATGGAGCAGATAGAGGTAAGATAGAGCTATTCCTGGTGGCTATCCTACCGCACATTTCTGTCCAACATGCAGGTCCCATCTAGCTTCATAAAGGTAAGCTTGCCTATCATCACTCCGAAGGCTACAGTGAGTGGGTAAGGACCAACTGGAGTAAGTACATTAGTGTGTGCTCTAGAAACTGGTGGAAAAAATCTCCCTGAATCCTAATCCCAGGAAGGGACACATGGATATATTAGACTATTTATGCCCTTCCCACTCTCTTTGTTTTTTAGGTTTTCTGAGACAGGGTCTCATTATATAGTTCAGGCTGGACTCTGACTCATGGCAATGTCTTGACTTGGCCTCACAAGTATTGGGATTGCTGCCATATGTCACCACACTTCTTCATTACCTTTTCAAAATGTTTTTGTCCAGGTGTTATACTGTACTGTATTTAAACCTAATCACAGAGATATTGCTAACACAGACATACAATTATACAAAAAGGCTTTAGATTTACTGGTTATCTATTATTTCGTTATTCTCTTTGATCCCTATTTCTACTGTATCTCAGTTAAATTTGTTGGCCTTTGAGTCAAAACAGTGAGTTTTGGGGTCAGGGAGATGGCTCAGTAGAATCAGTGCTTGCCTGGCAAGCACAAAGGCCTGATTTCAATCCCCGGTTCTGCCAAAAAGCAAACAGAAAAACCAGTGAGTTTTTCCTCAAAGGGAAAATAAATTCTAGGACTCACCATTACATTTGATAAAACAAATGATATGTCACATATCAGTCATGTTCCCCTATGATCTGTAGATTGATGAGAAAGGTGGAATTAAATGAAGCTGAGTTTGGTAGATAAAATATGAATGTGAAGATTAATTTCCAAGTCTCAAAATCTTGACATAAACTCATTTAAGTATCTCTAGGCAGACCTTCTAATGATTCCATTAAAATATAATAACATTCTTTAAGATGTATGAAAATACTGGTAACATAGTAAAAATAATATATGAAGTTTTATTATCTTTGTCATCATATTAATGTTTACTGTTTTGCTGATGTCCACATATAGCTATTGAAATGTTACTATGTAAAGTAATTAAAGTTGATATATACATTATCTCGTAGTATAGCTTTGTTTTTGTAATAAACCTTCTTTAAAAAAAGAAGTAAAATTGTACAAGCTAAGTCAGGCAACACCAAAAGAGAACAGTATGTGTCTCGGCACTGCTGATCTCCTTGTTGGGTGCAGCTCTCTCTATAATGGGACAAGTTTGGCTCCTGCCTGCAATGGTTTGGCAGCATCCCTGTATCCAGTTGAACCTTTGGTTTCTCAGGAATAAGCGACAGCTACAAAACTAGGTTTTATCATCTGGTGTGTCTTACGAACACAGTGTTTGTGAAGGAAGTGCATCCTTCTTAAAATACTTTGTTAATCTTAGCCAGAATAATGCCCAATATTTTGTATTATGCCATATTAACCAGAATAAATGACTCTAATCAATTATTATTTTTTTGTATTTTAGGGAAGGATCTACAGAGTGTCTAGCATCTCACTACTAGATTGAACTCATATTGATCTGCCTGTTCACAGCCTCCAAAGAGCTGGGGTTACAGGAGTGCACCACCACACGCAGTCTCAGTTGCCATCTCAGCACACCCTGGGGGCCAGGCCAGCATGGCAGGCCCAGGGATTGAACCCCTGCTCCTTCTTTCAGGTGCTTTAATCTGCTGAGCTATTTGGCTGTTCCTAATCAACTATTTTTAATTCCAGTTCACCTGCCCATACACAGTCATTCCTTTTAATGGCATAAAATGCAAACTAACACGCACACACAAATACATTTCATGAAAAACATTTACAAAGACTTCTGAGATTTCAAATCAACCCTTATTTCACATACTAGTGGTAACTAGGCTTTGTTATCTATACTATTTGATTTCTAATGTTTAAATAAAAATGAAATCAGTGTAAAACTTTACAAATATTGTAACTGGAGACAATGAGTTTTTCTATTTATTTACATTGTCTAACTTTCCACAACCAAATGTCTTATCTCAATTTTCTGTGCTGAAATATCTGACTTAATAGAATCACACATCTGCAATTGTATTATTTAAAGTGCTTCTTTGACAGAAAATAAATTGCTTATAAGTGCAAAGACTAGATTTAATCTTAACATTAACTCATTTTAGCATTCTTATCAGACATTTTCTGTTATCTTGTATGGTCATACATTTTACACACTAGCACATATGTCCCTAGAAACCTCTTATATACTTAACAATAATTCTAAAACCTTCAAGTAGAAAGTCAATTTCTAGACTCTCATATTGATTCAGTGAATCCACACAAAATGCTAATAATAGATTCCTCTGTCAAGTGAGAACAATTTTGTATTTTACAAAATGATAAACCTTCTCACAGAATACAATAGTGCATTAAGGCACTGTCTGAATACTGACAGAATTGCTGAGCTAGCACTTCCTCGGAGATCTGTCGAGGCTCCTTGGAAGCCAGGGTAGGATCCTAGCGGTGAAGGATTGCCGAGTACAGCAATAAGATGGGCTGGCTTGTGGGACTTCATTTGTTTTATATATATGAATCTGGCACTGTCACATTGTTAACTCAGATGTAAATAGAAAGGGATGCAGAGGGCCAGCGGCTGGCTCAGATCCTGAAGTCAATCGAACATGATGTCATCGTCCCTTAAGAATGCCCAAGGTGGCAGGTTTGGGAAGCAATCTTGGCTGATTTCTGAGAGGTGTTTCATTATCTGCCCATCTTTGCAGTCCTGGAAGAAGCACAAGTTGTTCTGTGATGATCACATCTCTTCTGCTTGTGACATTTAAGATAACATAATCATGAACATTAAATATGAGTCTTAATAGGTACAGTCTAATTGCCACAAATTATACTGATGAAAGTAAATACAAAGTACATTAATTGGATGTGAGAAATAAACATGTTTGCACTCAATGATACTTCAGGTAAACTTCTTTTTCTACCAAACTCCCCCTTGGACTTAAAACATCATAAGTGTTGCGGTGAACATTTTTCTTCACCTTGTTATTTAGTTATAAAGCCTTGCTCTTCTTCCTATAAGTGCAGGGTATACATTCAGTGAAATTCTATGACACTAATATATGTTTAATTTCTATAAAAATGACCCTTCCTGATCATGTAGATGACTTGATGTTTCATTATCATTTTTCTGTATCAGCTTCCAATGCCACAAGTACTCCTCTTGTAAATATTATGGAGGCAATTCCCAAACCTAAGTAATTGGACACAAATATCCAAAAACTTAAGAAAGTAAAATTGTCTGTTACCCCAGAGCTTCATTAAATCTCTTGTGCATTTCTGGAGAAGGTGGA
Organism: Ctenomys sociabilis; assembly: GCA_004027165.1. Classification (NCBI taxonomy): domain Eukaryota; kingdom Metazoa; phylum Chordata; class Mammalia; order Rodentia; family Ctenomyidae; genus Ctenomys; species Ctenomys sociabilis. Next base: position 16,354 of record PVKA01031907.1, on the reverse strand, counting down.
CTCTTTCTTAGGTATATTCTTCCTCACTGTTTAATTTCCCCTAAGGGTTCCCCATCTCCAGGGCTGCCTCCTTTTCTCACTCTGCATTTTGCACCCAGGATCAAACTTTATCTTCTAAAATCCAGCTATCCCTCCAGGCCACTTGGACATCAGTTCCAGTCTCAACAAATATCAGAGCATGGGTAGACATAAATTATTGAGAATTGTTGATCTAAATTCATTCCACAAAGAGATTTGTATTTTAACTCAGAAAACTTTGAAATCACGGCATAAAAAGATTCAAGGTGTGTTTTAAAACATTAGAGAAAAACAGCAAAACACAGAGATTTATTTAGATGATCTCTAGTATCTCTGATACCTCTATACTCAATAATCACAGGCAGCTCTCTCCTTAAAAATCTCTCCATCATAAGATGAGGTTCTGCCCAGAGTCACAGGTCATCACTAAAGTAGTTGGGTGCCTGATCCTAATATAGAGGTTAAACCGAGTTCACAGATGAATCTTTGTATAAACAAGAAATGCTTGTGGATGCAAGTATCTGACTTGTATAAGCAAAGCATTATATTTAGGCTAATACAAAGGTTATTTTCTAAGAGTTTCATGTTTCATTAATTTTATAGGCAGTTGCAAGGTGGATATGGAACTTAGGCTTACATACTACTGAAATATTTCAATTGCCTACATTCTAATAAAAATTATGTTTGCTTTCAGAAAACTAGTGAATTATTTGCATACTTTTTACTTTTTAGTATTTTAGGGAAGGGTGTTCTGGGTCTCACTACTAGATCACACCTTTAGTGATCCACCTATTTACAACCTCCCAAGACCTGGTGTAAAGCCCAAATAATTTCTAAGAGCATACATGAGGTTACGCTGCCATCCTGTTCTGTATGCGTCGCCTTAGTACATCAACAAACCATGTCAGCTTGTATAGATTACTGCCTAATGTTATGTCTGCTTACGGCCATAGAGCTTAAATCATCCATGTTCCTAAAACAAAGAGGATGCAAAAACCTCAGGCCTACCTGGAAAAAATATTTAATTTCCATCCTGGGAATATTCTTATAAAATAAGTCACCCAGCCATTCTCGGGAAACAGCTAAAACTACAGAGTTAACTCATAGTTGCCCTATGGCCTACCCTCTTAGTTTCTTTAAAAAGTCATATATTCTCAAACCCACCAATTATTTTAAAGGTCAACCTAAACTAACCAATGTGATCTGCTTCTGAAACCTCGCTGGCTCCCTCCCCATTTTGTGGTTTTTGCCTTTAAAAAATATGTTTGTTACACTAAAGGCGCTCTCTGTCCCTGCGTGTTCAGTGAGCCCCATGCATGCATGGAAAATAAAATCCCCTTGCTTTTACATGAGAGGACGTCTCTTGGAGTCTTTCTTCACGTGGTGGGCTTCTCAGACCTAACACTGGGATTACAGGCATGCACCACAATGTCCAGTCTCAATCACCATCTCAGTGCACCCCCATGGATGGGACCAGCACAGCAGGCCTGGGGATTGAACCTCCAGCCCCTGCACCTGCTTGCAAGTGCTTTAATCCTTGCATACTTTTAAAAAGATCAACAATAAGTGAAATATAAGAAATGGAAACATTTGGGACCAGAGAAACAGCTCAGGGACACAATGCCTGCCTGGCAAGTATGAGGTCTTGAGTTAGATTCTCAATGAAATGAAAACTTTTATGCAATTCAAATTCAGATAAAAAAGACCAGAACCAACACCTCAGAGAGTATCTGTATGTGCTAACACAAACTGATATTCAAGATATATTTTTTTAAAACCTTATTAGAAGTCATGTAAATTGGTACTTTGGTTCATGAATACTTCTGTTTGCAAATGTTTTCCAACAAAAGTGTGTGACAAATTGGCTTCCACTCACAAACTCCACATCAGACACAGCGCTGTGGTGCCTTTTCCACACTGACACACATGTGAATTTATCTGAAACCGCAACACAAACTAAGTTTGTGAACCAAGTCTATGTAAATCTGAATGCAGAATGAAATCCAGTTAAAGATCTGTAGATTGCATAATTTTACATGTGCATTAGTTCACTTTTTGATAGGAGGCCCATTCATCCTGCTGTGTACAGTTAAATCTCATTAATTTCCATTACTGTATAGCCCTCTAATAAGTTAACACGTCAAAGGTGCTTTATCAAAGTGAAGGTTATAATACAGTGAAACACTTTCGTATCAGCTTTGAATGTAGGTATGAACATAGTTATTTTGGTTTTAACATAAGAAATGACAATTTGGGATCATAAGGTTTATACAACGTTCAATACCGAATAAAAAATACATTCCACTGGAAGGTTACATCACTTTTCTTAACACATAAAAGCTAACATTGTTAGGCATCTGTGTCAATACTTGAAATTATTATTATTAGTGATGTTAGTCTCATTTTTGTTATTAGTTATAATACCGTTTTGAAGTTGCAATTTCCATTTTAGCACAATAACTCACATATACAATCACACTCATACCCTTGTAAGAGTTCTATAACATCATTTAGGAAGTGTCTATGTAATGTAAATGCAGAACATGAGGCTGTGAATGAGCCGACAGTTTAGTGTCTGGCCTTTCAGAATTCACACAAGTTAATCATTCTATTGCCATTCTAGATCACATTAATTTGGATTATTTTTTGTGGGTGTCACTATGCAGTTCAGGCTGGCCTTGAGCTCACTTTGTAGCCCAGTCTGGACTTGAACTTGTAAGGATCCTCCCTCATCACCCTTCCAAGTGTTGGGATTACAGGTGTGTGCCAGCACACCTGACCAGTCTAGATATGCAGCAACAAATGCTTGATTTTGTGAGTGTGTGTGTTACTGTGCTATTGTTTTGTTATTTCAAATATTTGAAACAACAAAACTATATATATATATATATATATATATATATATATATATATATATATATATATATATATATATTAGTGGGGATACATTTAGAAAATGGTAGACTCATAGTCACATTGAGAGGCAAACTTGGATGAGGAAAGGACCTTATAGATCATCCACCATGGGCTGGAAGAGTGTCTTGATACGTACAAAGCTACGCAGAGTTGCTTCCAATGCCTATCTTATCAAATGTTCAGAGAATGAGGAGAGAAAAGGAAAGAGGAGAGAAAGGGAGGGAAAAGTGTGTTCCAGCATGAAGATGAAAACTTGTTGCTTGTGATTTTTCCCCAGGATTTCCTACATACTGGCTCACTCATTGTCATCACTACTGTACGTAAAACATGTGATCAATCTGTTAACAGTACTGGTCTATCTATTCCCTGTTACAAATATATTCAAATCAGCCATCTTTATGGCATTATTATTATTTTTTATGGGTTTTTTGGAACCAGGGATTGAACTCAGGCCCTTGCACTTGCCAGGGATGCACTTATTCCACTGAGCCATCTCCCCCACCCTTTTATAGCATTATTGTGTTTAACAATTTCAGTATGATGGTGATGAGTAAAAATACAAACACAACACTGTATTATGAACCTGCTATATATGGTCACTTGCAAAATATATTCAATAGTGTTTTCTGATGAGCAGCTATTTGAAGAAAAAGACTAGCTGAAAAGTAGGGCATTGTATTGCCATTCAAATATTGCAGATGCCTGAATTCAGCAAAATAATCCAATATAGTCCAGCAATCCATAATAGTAGTGGATTATCAGCAGAAATGGTAATTGTCAGAAGTTGTTCACTTGAGCCATTTACATCTCAGCATATTAATGGTTTTACTTTTCATACCTCATGGTTATACCTTTGTGCTGGATGGTTAAGACTAAGATAAAGCAAGACCTATATAACAAGAAATATAACTTTGGTATATGAAAATCTCAGTGAAATTGTCTCAGGATTTACCTTGAAACCACATACAACAGTTTGTAGGTCTTTTGTCAGTGTCACCCACTGTGGATGAATCACAACCATTCCTTGACCAATTTGCTTTTTGTAAAAGACAGATAATGTTTTGTCTCTAGGTGACTCTCCTTAGGCACACTCTACACCATGGCTCACTTTCCCCATGATGTCCTTGAACAGAAAATTTGGGACACTCCTGAGTTACAGTGCAGGTTCTCTTATGTCCTGAACTTTCAATGACCTTGAAGGGCTTGGGCCAATATATTGGCTATCCTTGTATCCTTTTTTTTCCTCTATTTTTTTGGTGTGCAGACTTAAGTTGTTAACCCTCCAGAACAGAAGATTACTGAAGTTATTACACTATAACATAGGAAACTGAGCTTAACATTACTGTCTGTTTGAATATCAAACATATGAGACATAACATGGAACAGTTATTTTGCATTACTCATTGATATGTTAAACTTTAAGTCCCTATAGAATGTGAAAAAATAAAAAGTAAAAATAATAAAATGCAATGGAACATCCATCTCTGACAAACCTAAACAAAAACATAGCAGGGGATATAAATGAAGGACAATATTGAAGTAAAATTTTATGTATATATCTGTGTATACAAAATAGGACAGATGTACAGCTACTTTCCTTAGTGGCATGAGAAGAAAGATTCGTATCTAAACACTAATAGTGTTTAGATAAAATATCATGTCTGCATCTTGTACTATGATTAATATGAAGACAACAATATGCACTATATTATTTATTGTAACTGTTCTATTAATACATCTTGAAACTGTCTCATTGCTATTTATTTCTCAACAAAATTAATAAGAAAATAGAAATAAATAATAAGTAGAGTGTTTCCAAAATATTTTTATGAGCAATTATGCTGCTATAAATGTGGATGCACATTTATTACTGTGATATGGGATTTTCAGTTCTTCTGGAATAACCTGATGGAAGAAAATAGCTGGACTGAACAAGATCACTAACCTTAGTTTTTTTGAGGAATTTCCACATTGATTTCCACACAAATGCCAGTCAACTGAGGAATGGATTAAGAAATTCAACATTTTAATACAATGGAGTATTACTCAGCTACAAGAAAAGATAAACTCAAGACCTTTATTGTAAATGGATTCAACTGGAGACCATACTCATAAGTGAAATAAGTTGAGCCCCCATGTGTGCACATCATTTGATTTGCTTAGTGTGTAAACCTTAAAGAGTAAACAAAATCCAAAAGATGCAATAAATATTGTGAAACTAAAGAACCTCTTCAAAAGGATGGGATAGGGACAGAGGAGATGGCTCAGTAGAAGTGCCTGGCAAGTGCATAGGACCTGAGTTCAATCCCTGGCTCCACTAAAAAAAAAAAAAAAAAAAAAAAAAAAAAAAACAGGACAACTCACATGAGGGAAATGAGAAAAGGAAAAAAAAAAAACCAATGAAAATATTTATATGTATGTACACAGACTAGGTTGGATAATTGTACTGTTGCATCTGCTGAAAGGAATAGTTAATATTTATTTTTTTTACTAAATTTGCATGCTTATGTCTGCTAATCTGAGCAACTAATTTGAAGAGAACAATATGCAATTTCAATGGGCAATATCATTCAGCAGTGCACAACAGTTCATGAATTGCAAATGTAGGGTCTGGATCTGTATGGCTGAGAGCTGAAGGATACAGGTGCAGAGAGGACTGAAATTTCAGAACTGCCACCAGTCAAACCTCAGAACCATAATAGAGCTGCATTTTGCTGATTGATGATTTTGCTTCAAATTGAGCAGAAGAACCCTGGGGTGATTTCTGGCACATAAAGCCTACAATTCACCTGAAGTTTATATCATATTTTCTATTTTATTTCTTTAATTCAATTTTATTCTTTTTTTGAAGAGCAAAAACAGAAACAATAACAAGTACAGAAAAAAGACCGAAACAGGTAACATACAATAATACACACATTACAGATTTTCAAGACACTGAACTTTATATTTTATTCAGTGTCTTCTGTCACACTGTTGGTCATGGAAGACAAGAACTAAAGTGCCATGTGAATTTAGAATATGTTCCAGTGGAAACCTGAAATGTGTGCTTAAGAAGAAATATTTTCCCCATATGTTTTCCTGCATCATCTTAGTTTCCTAAACCCTGTAACTGTGTCCTACAAAGGCCAGCAAAAAGCATCAAGGATTCTAAAACATGATTTTCTTCATGCAATGTTTTCACACAAGGGCATTTTATAATTGGAAACAATGAGACAGAGACTTCTAGTGTCATTTTATCTTTTAAAGTTTTACTAGATAATTAACAGCTTCCCAGAATGTTGTATAATTATTCAAATGTGTGTTAATATCTATTATGTTGCCAACAAGGTTCTCCTCGTAATTTTTTTCATTACAAATTTAGGTGCAAAAAATGGATTCAGTAAGAATAGATTAGGTGCTTAGATGATGTTCTTTATTTAATTTGCACACCTTTGTAGGCTGTGTATCTTAGAAGTCAGAATTATATTTGCAATATGAATCATGGGCTGGGTTAATTATTATTGACTATTCTATAACCATTCCACATTATCCTAGAGGGTTAATTTCAATTATTTATCTCATTTTTCAATTTGTATGTTTAGTTACTTAAAGATTCTAATTTTCAATACACCGCTGGGCTCCTTTCACTGTGAATGGAATGTTCACACAGGAACAAATGCCATTCACTAAACACTCAATAAATCTTAAGACTTATTAAAACCACTCAGTAAATCTTAGGACTTATTAAAACCAGTGCCTACAACATACATCAAACAAGTGACACATCTACACCTTAAAACAAAGAGTGAAATTTTTTCCAAAAATAAGTATCTCTGGGTCCATGAGCAGCCCCGGCAGCTCTTGTTGTCCCTCGGCTGGTTCCTGTGCTCCCTGGCTCCTGCATCTTTGGTTTCCTTGCATTTCAGCGAAGGCCGACTATACATGAGCATCAAAAAAGGGTCAGGAGTCTTCAGTACGAGGAAGCGTAGCAACTTCCCCAACAACCAAAGAAGAGAGGGGAAGGATGTAAATTCATCTTCCCCCATGATGTCGGCTCCCAAATCCTTTCTTCAGGAGCTGGATGCGAGGCATGACAAACACAGGAGGCTTGTGAGGCTCAGCCGGAATGTAACTGTTGAAAGTAAAAGGACAATTTTTCTTCTCCATAGGATTACAAGTGTACCTGACATGGAAAAAATATTGCCCCCAAATCAGAAACTAAATATGGATGATGTCAGACTAAAAATATTACAGGTAGCCCAGAGCTGTCAGGAGGAGACATGCATCAGTTCCACCCAGCAGTCACGACGGGACTGCAGGAATATGTGGAAGCTGTCTCTTTTCAACACTTCATCATCAGCCAGCATGGATGAAATTGATAAACAGTTAGTATTTATGACAGAAGAAAGTGGAAAAGTAAGCAAGACTCCCTCCTCTGACACACACGAAAAGCAGCTGGCCGCTTGGAGCCTGAAAGTCACACCTGTTGATTACCTCCTCGGAGTGGCTGATTTAACTGGAGAATCACTGTGTCTTTGGAACTTGCATAATAAATGATAGAATATTGAGGAAATCATTAGCACTGATATTCTGGAGAATTGATGCGGATGTGTACTAACACCGTGAGGACTGGGGACATTGATGGCCCCTTTGAAGTTGGCCAGTCCTTATGTCAGGTTTATGGTGGGTTCTCACTCATTGGCAACACAGGGCCTTGAGAGGTTTCTGAGGAGCTCTGCACCTTGAATCAGAGGCTGGCTAAAGTGGAGAATGCTTGTTATGCCCTGAAAGCCCAGGGTTCAGAAATTCCAAAGCACATGCTTACAGGTATACTTCCAGTTAAAACAGAAACGGTTGAGCAGGAAGAGGGCATTTCTTAGAATAGTACCACGCTGGTATTCACTTGAAAATTCCTGAGAGAGACCTGTTTGTAAGACTATTGCTCAGTGTTTTATTTAGTTTTATTGTGGCTTTTATATGAAAACGTTTTCAATTGTGGTTGTTTTAAGTTGTAAACAAGGGCACATAAAATGTTCCAAATGAATAATTTCTTATTCATGAAAACTTGCATGCAATTGTTCACATATATGCTTATTTGAACTTTGGTTGCCTAACATTTATCATTTACTATATCATGTGGCCATTGTTTGAATTTATGCTTTATTTTAGTTCACTTTGTGTGAGTTTTATAGTGATCCATTTTAGTAGAAACCATTGAAGTTGGTAATTTTGTTATATAGATAAATGATTTATTAAACTTCTGGGCTTGAGCTTCCTGTTTAAATTTCTTCATCATTGTGTTAAGCCTTCAAAATAGATTTACCCCATGGAGCATTTAAAATTAATATTTTAAAATATTTTAGTAAGAATTCATATGAAATTATGACAAATTCTGGACTACTTTTAATTTATATGAAACAGCTTTCCAGAAAAATTGACATAGATTAGTTACAACATTTATTCTTGTCCCTCATCACAGAAGATCTAATCGGGAATTGAACTAACAGTGTAATATTTTCACTTAGTAGAATTCAGTTGAAGTGTATATTTGTACATATGGCTGAAAGGCTTTTTAGGAGTGGTAATTTTTTTGGTAAATCTTTTTGGTCATTATATTAGGTATGATCGAAGGCTTTCATATTCTAACATCTATCAGAAGTTACATTTAAATAATTATGAAATTTTGAGATACAAAGCTAATCAAACCCTTAAAATCGTCCCATAGTGTTGGTCAATGAAGTTGCCCAAGAAAATGTATTGTGTATAATTCAGCAATTAGACGATGTAGCTTTTAGAAACCCCTGGAACTGGGACTTGCCTCCTGGTGTTCGTCATGGATCATCACTCAAGCTGTGAAACACTGTGAGCGTGATGAGGCTAGCGCACAGCCAGACGTTCTAGTTGGTTCTGTGAGTCCTGAGAATACAGATACCGAATTTTATTTGATTATCTCTGTTTGTAAGGGCTCATTCTTTGAAAATTGTGCATTTTCAAGAAATACATGCCTGTTTAAAAAAAAAATCACTGTGTCTTTGGAACTTGCATAATAAATGATAGAATATTGAGGAAATCATTAGCATTGATATTCTGGAGAATATAAAAATGTTGTTAAGTTCAATGAAGGTATTTGACAAACCTATAGGTTGTAAACTTAATGTGAAGAAGTCAAAACTATACATTGTACATATATAAACATATATTTATTCATAGCATATACTAATTAATGTAAGGCAAAATTTTCTTTTTAACCATTTTGTGGCCTTTTGGTTCCATAGACTATCAACAAGAGGGTTCAGCATGGGAATCACCAGGCTGTAAAACACTGAGGTCATTTTTTAATGTGAATAACCACAAAAAAGATAACAATATGCTATGTATTAATTATTGATACTGTCCTATTAATCAGTTTTGAAACTGTCTCATTGCTGCTTCTCAATAAAATTAATAAAAAATAAATTATCCTATATGTATGCTTATATATTTACACAATCCCTAGCATACAAATATACAATAGCAATGGAACAATAAATATGTGTTGTATTTTTGTGCTAAATAAGTTTTTACTGTAAGCCTGAGCCATACTTAGTAAAAAGAAGAATGAAAGAACCAACCTCCCATCTATATTATAATAACACACTTATATTGAAAAAATCATGTTGGTATAATGCTCCAAGCAGAAAATTAATTCTACTTATTTCAATAGTAAATTTTGTGTATGGTATTTGGGAAGTACAGAAAAAGTGATTATGTACCTATCCCAAACATCATCCTAAGGGCCGGCGGTATAGCTCAGCAGACTAAGCGCTTGCTTAGGTAAGCGTAGGGACCAGGGTTCGATCCCTGCTTCCGCTTGCCGCGCCGGCCCCGCCTTCGGGTGCGCTGAGCCGGCGATTGGAGTCCGGGCGTGGTGGCACGCACCTGTAATCCCAGCACTAGGGAGGCAGAAAGCAGGAGGATCACTATGAATGTGGGCTGTATAGTGAGACCCTGTGGACAAAAAAAAAAAAGAAAGAAAGAAAAAGAAAAACCAAAAAAAAAAAAAAAATCATCCTACTACATAGTGGTCCATACAATCTCAGAAGTTTCTTCTGTCTTCATCTACAATTTCACTGTACCCCTTCTTTCAAACAGGGAAATAAATCCATATTTATAATTTACTGGCCATAATTATGACTTATCATTCATTCTATTGTTGTGATCTTTAAACTTCTCTTCATTCTTCTATGGAAGTTATGACCAGTATTGCTTCTTTACATAGTATTTTTTTAGTTAATTTAATTGAGAAAGACATAGCAATAAGACAGTTTCAAACACATTAGTGGGACAATTACAATAATTAATATAATGCATATTGTTCTCTTCATAGCAGTTTTTCATAGTATAAGACACAGACATGAGATTTTCTCTAAATACTATTAGTATAAATCCTTCTTCTCATTGAATTAAGGGAAAGTAGCTGTATAACTATCCTATTTTGTATATAAATACATATATATTTTTTTCACTAAAGAAGTCCTTCATTTATAGCCCATTGTTTGTGTAACTTTTTCATTAATTTCATTGAGAAAGAAGTAGGTATATGACAGTTTCAAAAGAGGTTAGTAGAACAGTTACAGTAATTGATACATTGGGTATTGTCTATGTCATAGTTATTCATAGTATAAGATGCAGACACTATATTTGTCTATATGTATGTTACATGTTTTATATATAATTAGTGAATATTTCTATTAGTTATATTTTTATACATATATTAGCATGTAATTCAAACATTTCTATTTTTCACAGCCTTAAAATGTAAGAAGAAATGGCACCTTTAAAATGAATCAGCATCCTTCCAGAGTGCCAGAGTATTCTCTCTGATTATCACACATCTTAGACATGGAATGGAACAGGTATTTTCCATCAAGTATTTTTTTTATTTTTTGGTGGAACCGGGGATTGCACTCAGACACTTGCGCTTCCCAGGGAAGCATTTATTCTACTGAGCCATCTCCCCAGTCCGCTCCATCAAGTATTGATATGTTAAACTTTAAATATCCACAGAATGTAAAGAAAAAAAAATATTTTTAAAAATAGCAGTAAACAATTATATATTGTTACACATAAATTTAGAAATCTAACAATATACATCATTGTAGTAAGACAGTCCTATGACATTTTTTTCTTACCTCTTGTTTTCATCTATTATCCTTTTTTAAAAACATTTATGTGAAAGACAGTATAATACTAATTGATATGACATGACAAGCAGTACTTAATTAAGGAGACCAGAATGAAAGGCATTCCAAGCATGAATGATGTATTACACAACATAGCAATCTTCACAGGTATTAGCACATATAGTTAGTCAGGATGAGAATCCTTACCAATAAACTTCAAGTTTCAAAATCCTACTGAAGATTCTAAGGATCAGGGAAGTAACCATGTTGTGCATATAAATGTGCAGTTTTTGCCCCTGCCATGTTTTCTAGCTTTTCTCCTTACCCTCTCTTCATTGTTTAACCCTTAGGTTCTTATTTTCCTTTTAATTGTGTTATACCTTTCTATTTTCATTTCTACTTTTGAGTTATTATACAAGGGAAAGTATACAGTATTTATACATATGGGTCTGGTTTATTTCACTTATGAGTGTATATTTAAGTGGCATCTACCTAAATATAAAGGCTTCAAGTATATCATTCTTTTGTTTTGTTTTTTTTGTTTTTCATTTACAGGGATTGAACTCAGGGCCTTTTTCTTGACAGTCAAGTGCTTATTCTACTGGGCTATCTCCCCAGCCTGAGTTTGTCATTCTTTAAGCTGAATAATACTCCACTGTATAAAAATGCCACATCTTTTTCAACAGTTCCTCAGGGAATGGACATCTTGGTTGTTTCCAAGATTTGGCTATCACAAATTGTGCTGCTATAAACACAGGTGCACCTGTACCACTAAGATATGATGTTTATAGTTCCTCTGGAAGAATTCATGGTAGGGAGATATCTTATTTGAATGGGATTTTCCGGCCTAGAGCTGAGGACGTATCCACACTGATTTCCATAATGGTTGTACCAGTCTACATTCCCATGCATTGGAGGAGGGTACTTTTTTCCCTACAGGCTCTCTAACATTTGTTGTTGGTTGATTTCTTTACAATAGCCATTCTTTCTGGGGAAAGATGGTTTTTCAGAGTTGTTTTCAATTGCATTTCACGGATGGTTAGTGATGTGGACCATTTTTTTCATGTATTTATTTGCTTTGATAATTTCATCCAGTGACAAATGTGTGCTCATCTTGGATGCCAATTTCTGGATGGGACTTTAAATTTAGGGCCCTAATGTTTTTTAATGCTTTATAAATTCTAGAGGGAAAACCTATGTCTGAGTGCTTATTAATTAAGAATTTTTTCCAAATCTGTGAGTTGTCTTTTCACTTTATTTTGATGTGCAAAAACCTCTCAATAAGATGAGGTCCTGGATGTTAATTCTTTCTGGTGTTACCTGCGCAGTTTGAATTTTGTTCATGAACTCTACCTATCCTTATGTCTTCGAGAGTTCCACCAACTTTCTCTTTTAGGAGAATTAGTTTGTGTTTTAAAGCTTATATCTTTAATCCATTTTAAGTTTAGCTTAGTGTATGACGATAGACTTGGGTCAAATTTTAGTTTTTGGCATGTAGAGCAAAAGTTTTTCCAGCACCAATGGATGAAGAGGATGTCTTTCTTCCAGTAAGCATGTTAGGCACTTTTGTCGAAGATAAGGTCACTGAATGTGTTTCTAGTGACTTCTGCACTCTGTAATCTGTTCCATTGTTCCTCAGGTCTGGTTTTTGACAATACAATGCTGGTTTTATCACTGTAGCTTTGTAGTGTAATTCCAAGTCAAGAATTGTAATGCCTCCTCCTTGGCTTTGTTTCCCAGGATGGCCTTTGCTATTCTATGTCTTTTCTGTTTACAAATAAACTTTAGGAACATTTTCTCTGGGTCTGTGAGGTGTTGATGGTAGTTTGATGGGGATTGCATTCACTCTTTGTAACAATTTTGAGAGTATGTTCATTTTCACAAATGTTGATTCTTCCTATCCAGGAGCAGGGAATATCCTTCCATTTTTTGAAATCCTCTACTGTGGGGGACCACCTGCAGCTCTCCTTGAAAAAAAAGTGACTGTCTCCATTTTGACTGAGTCTGATCCTATTTCCTCATATTGTTATGTACAGAGCTGGCTAGGACTTCTGTTTATCTTTCAATTGGCCTTAAGCAATGTGTATTGGTCTAGCTGAGGTGCTGGTGATAGTCTGAAGGTGGCATGCGTGTTTCTCTGGTAAGCCTGCTGCTCCTTAACGTGAGCCGGGTGGAGACAGGATGGTAGAGCTAATGCTCTGCACTTCAAGCTGGGATCGAGCCTCGAGATAGAGGCTATGACTTCCTGGGGCTTGAAAGACTACATCAAAGCTGAAGCCCTAGACGTCCCAAAACATTGAATGCTATATAATGCAGATTACTCTCTCTCTGCATATCCTCTCTGCATATGGCAGAGGTAAATGTAGGCCCCAAGCCTAGCTCACCTCACAGTAGTCACCTACTTCCCACAATTCTCAATCCTCAAGCCACTCCCCCACTGAATAAAAACCGGGTGAGGCCTTGGGTCGCTCTCTTGGTTCCGGGAAGCCATCTGCGTGGCTGGACCTAGAGCCCCTTGACTCCCTGATGATTAAAAATATAATTTAGTGTCCTCATTTTCACCATGGGCTGCATGGAAAGTGGTAGATTGGAATCAACTTGATGGGATTCCAATAACGTAACTTTGGGATTACAAATATTGGTTTCTTGAACTGAGACGAGGACCAGGAAGTGTCTCCTACACTCTACAATCTCTTTTTTCAGAATACTGTAATTTTCATTGAGTAGATCTTTGACTTCTTCAGTTAGATTACTTTCAAGGTATTTCATTTTCTCTGGTGCTACTGTAAAAGGTATTGTTTCTCTAATTTCCATCTCAGTGTGTTTGTTATCTGTGAAGAGCAATGTTTATCTATCTATCTATCTATCTATCTATCTATCTATCTATCTATCTATCTATCTATCTAATGTATAAATATATAATGTATAAATATACATAATGTATATAATGTATAAATATATAATGTATAAATATATGATGTATAAATATATAATGTATATAAATGTATAAATATATAATGTACAAATATATAATGTATAAATATATATAATGTATAAATATATGTGTGTGTGTGTGAATATATATATATATATATATATATATATATATATATATATATATGTATGTACAATGTATAATCCCAAGTTTGGCAGAACCCAGGATTGAACTTAGGCACTTGCCAGGGAAGTGCTTATTCTACTAAGCCATCTTCCAGACACTGAGCAATGCTATTGACTTTGTGGTTTTAACTTTGTATACTGCTGTGCTACTGAATTTATGTTTAAATTCTAGTAGCTTGTTTGTGGAGATTTTTGGGTCTTCCAAATAAAGTATCATGTCATTGCAAATAATGATAGCTTAACCTCTTCTTTACCTATTCTTATTCCTTTTATTTCTCTCTTTTGTCTAATGGCTCTAGGTAATGATTCTAGAATTATATTGAATGGGAATGGTCACAGAGGATATTCTTGTCTTGGGCCACATATAAGAGTAAAAGGTTGTGTTTTTTTCCCCACTTAGAATTATGTTAACCATTGGGTTGACATAGATGGCTTTTTTCAGATTGAAGTAGAGACTATTTACTCTAATTTTCCATAGGACTTTGAATATGAATTAGTTTTGGACTTTTTCGAAATCCTTTTCTGCATTAATGAGATGATCATGTGATGTTTGGATTTGGCTAGTGTATTATATTCATAGATTTGCATATATTGAATTGTCCTTGCATCCCTAAGAATCCTACCTGATCATGTTGTATAATCTTATTGATGATATGCTGTATTCTATTTGCTAGAATTTTATTGAGGATTTTTGCATCTATGTTCATGATGGATATTAGCCTGTAGTTCTCTTTATTAGTTATGCTTTCCCTTTTTTTTTTTTTTTTTTTTTTTTTTTGTGTGTGTGTGTGTGTCAGTATAACACTTGCTTTCAGGAAAAATTTTAGGATTGCTTCCTTTTCCATTTTATTGAAGAGTTTGAGGAGTATAGAGATTATATCATCTGTAAATTTATTGTAGAATGCAGCTGTGAATCCATCAGGACCTGGACTTTTCTTTCTCCATAGGGTTTTATTACATTTTGTATTTAATTGGCTTTTACTGGGTTCTTATATCTTCTTCATTCAGTCTTAGTAATTTGTACCTTTCTAGGAATCTGTCCATTTCTTGTCTGTCTTGTATTCTGTGAGAGTAAACATCTTCACACTTGGTCTGTGTGAATTACACATTCCTTTTTGCTTACATTTTGAATGCTTTTCCTTTCCTGTTTTTGATGAGCTTAGCTAGGGGCAAATCAATTTTATTTAATCTACCAAAGAACCAGTTTTTTGTAATGATAATTCTTCAGATTGATTTCCTCATCTTGATTGAATTAATTCCTGCTCTAATCTTTATGACTTCTTCCTATCTTTGGGTTTTGGTTTCGGTTTTCTCTTCCTGTTCTAGATGCTGTAGGTGCAGCAGTAGAGTATTTGTTCTGTTTTATTTTCCTATTGTGTGAGTTCACAGCTATAAATTTCCCTCTAAAAACTGCTTTATAGCATCTCATAAATTCTAATAAATTGTACCTAAATTTTCATTGCATTGTAGGTAATTTTTAATTCCTTGTTTAATTAACTATGTGACTCACTGGTTGCTGAGGAGGCTGTTGTTTAGTTTCCATGTATTTATGGCTTTTTTTCTGGTTTCTTTTGTCATTTATTTCCACTTTCATTGCATTGTGGTCAGATAATATGCATGGGATTGTCCAGCGCCGCTCCCGTCCCACGGAAGAAGACACTCAGACACTCAACAACGGATTCAGCAAGCCTTTATCGAGTGGGATGCAAGCCTCTACATGCGTCCGCTATCCGCGGCTCCTACCATGCAAGCATGGCGGATTTCCTGATACAAGAAGCTATATAGACTTTACAGACCAATCACAATTATACACGTGTTTAAATGGCATTGGTAGGATCATAAAACGGCGGGCTTTTCTCTGGATAGGAGGGGCCCAGGCACAGCAACAAGAACCCGAAAGCCGGATATGGGTGTCATCTTGGCAGACACGATGGGCGGGGGAGTGAGGAGCGGTCGTCATCTTGGAATGGCTCCCGACATCTCCCTCCTTTTGTTTTAATAAAAGGCAGCATTGCTTACTGAGTGATCATAGTGGCTGATGCCCTCTCACTGTAGCCTATTAAGACCTTATCCATGGTCAGGTTGCGCACCCCGACCGTGGATTTGACCTTCTAAGGCCTCATCCTTTTGTAGGGCCAGGATAGAGTGAATGGAAC
>PVKA01031906.1:0-25853 GCA_004027165.1 Ctenomys sociabilis | reverse complement strand
ATAGCAGAGGGGAGGGAAGTCAACGTCATCAATGAGGTAGATATATTAGGGTAATGTTATAGGCTAATAACATTCATGTGATCAACCAAAGGAGCTTGTCACAGGAAGTCTAATTAAAAGAACAAAGGCAGGAAGCCATAATGCAGCAATTTACAGGAAGTGTAACTTATATCCTTAAAAGGAATGTAAAGGAAGGCTTCCGGATTATGGTGCCCTCCACACACCACCAACCCGGAAACACAGGGAGAATTGCAGCTGGACTCCCGAATGTTGCCAGCCTGGGGACAGCAGTCTCGAAAGTCTCCTCCCAGTGTCCCTCTTACTACTGAGTCTCAGCTGTGAAATTCCCAGTCCCCACACGTGGGGAGGGCGGATGCGGAGAATCACCACAATAGTAATCAAGGGCCATCCTCCGGGCAACTGCAGCTTTATGTGCCCAGGACACCTACCATTGACTCTCCATGGTAAAAACATGGTTTCCAAAGCTCAGGGACATGGTCTCTGTTAAGAAATTAAAAAAAAAAAAAAAAAAAAGGTAGTATATCCAGACATTTAAATAAATCTGGATTATACCAGAGTAGCTACCTCAGGGAGAAAAGATAGAGACACTCGTTACTACTCACACCTCTGTGTTATGCAGGTTAGCTTCCAGGAAGAGTTACTGTTTTGTGATCAGATTTAAATGTTTGCCACAAAAATGTCAGGGTTTCTTTGAACACAGTCTATATAAAGCCGGTTCCTGTCTCATGTGCAGTTACCAGACTATGCAGAGGAACAAAATAGATCTGGAAATCAGTTCCTAAACCAGAAACTTCCTGGAGAGGAGGCTCTGCTGTGTCCCTGGGGCAACGGAGGGACCACCACCTTCCTGCCATCTGCTATGAATGCTTGTGTCTCCTCAGAATCCGTATGTGGAGACCCAAACCCAACCTGACTATTTGGCCATAGGGCATTGAGAAGGTAATTACAGTTAAATTAGGTCATAAGGGCAGGGTCCTGACCCAACAGGACTGATGTGATTATAAGAAACACTAGAAAGTTTGTTTGTTCTCTCTCTCACCCCTCACTTCCTCTTCTCTCACCATCTAATCCTCTTTCCACATTCAGCCCCCAGGAAAGGCCTTGTGAGGACATAGCAAGGTGACCATCTGCAAGCTAGGAAGAAATCCTTCCTTGGGAACCAGAAAGGCCAACACTCTGATCTGGATTTCTAGCCTCCATATCTGTACAAAATAAACATCTGTTATATTATATATAAGCCTCTTGACCTGTGGTATTCTGTATGGCAGCCCGAGATAACTCATGCATGTTCCTACAAGAGGTCTGAGTAAGCCAGACACCCTCACCTCTGCAGTCCCCAGGCAGCAGGTCCCAATTCTGCATGGAAACTGAACACATGTCAGAGACCAGGAGACACCCACCTTGAGGCAGAAGAAGATATTACAAAAAGACTAATTTAAAGTCGTTTTAAAAACTTCACAATCAGGGGGCCAGCCCTTAGCTCAGTTGTTTAAACGCCTTCTCATGCAAAGGCAGTCAGGAGCAGGATACTGGGTTCAATCCCCAGCTAGCTCTGCCCTTCAGGCAGCCTGAGTCACCAAAAGAAAGTCCTTTTGGGGGCCAGGGAGATGGCTCAGTAGAATAAACACTTCCTTGGCAAGCACAAGGGCCTGAGTTTAATCCCTGGTTCCACCAAAATAAATAAATAAATAAACTCCACAATCACAGTATCCTCCATGCTTATACTGTAAAGTGTTTTAGTCATATTGAATTTAAGGATTTCAGTTCCCTGATAGTGTCATCTTTGATAGGTCAGCCTTAACTACTGAGTCAATATGCTTCAAAGAGCAGAACTCACTATTTTATATTGTTACAAATAATGCTTTATTTGTACCACTCTTGGTACAAAAATTCAATGTCAGAAGATAACTTCACACCACATTTGAATATAAGAATTCATTATTAATTGATTCTAACAGGCTAATCCTTACCCAGACACATGCACATTGCTTATTGATAAGGGAGGACCTTATCAATAAGAAGAAATGACATGACCATATTTGAAAACTTAATAGGGATTGGGAGGAAAACTTGTAGGAAATGAGACTAGTAGGAAACAAGGCAAGGAGGACAACTAGAATGATATTGGGTCCTGGCTTTCCACCCATGGTCAATGGTGGTTCACGCCAAGAAAGAGTTGGTAAAGGAAGAAGATAATAGAAGAAGGGAGCCTCCAAACCCAAGGGAAGAGAGGGCTTTCTGAGAAAAGTGCAGTTCAACAGTGGTCCAGTCCCAAGGGGCTCAAGGCAACAAGATCTGAAAGAACATTTTGGTTTTTCTTGACAGTTTGGACAGGACAAGGGCCTACTCTTTTCTCCAACTGGAGGGCAAGAAAGGAGGATGTGCAGAGATACAGGCAATTGCCAGAGGTTGTACATGGGTGTCTTTGCTTCTTTTGAAAAGAAAAAATAGAAAAGTAACTACTGGAAGAAGATATATGGAAGAAGATGCTTAAGTAACTGATGAAGGCTTGAGAGAGGAAATAGACCAGCCCAGCAAGTCTGTAGCTGTGAAGTATGAAACCCCAGTTTTTGTCTGTGAGTGTCATTAGGTTAGATGCTCTGCATTTCTTTGACCTTAATTTTGTGCTTAAGGATGTGGTTTCTCTCACGCTTCATGTGAGAACTGAATCACTGGGAAGTGCCTGGTAAGATGAAATGAATTGCTCTTGGGTAAATGAAGACTCCTGGGTGACTCTAGAGCATAATCACACTTGCACATCACTGCCTTAATGAGATTACCTGAGAATATTCTGCAAAGTGAAACATAATAATCAACAAGTGATTCTTTTGCACTTAGGTTTTATCCCTACAAAAATCCTGTGAGATTTTTGTATCACTTTACCTCCTGACAGTTCCTATGTGTGATTGATTTTGTTATTTCTTTTAGACATGTGCTTGCTTTGGAATCTAAGAGGTAGTTCATATCACCAATACTTTAACCGCTAACTTATGGGCTTGCTATGTGGTAAACACAAATGTTCAAGCTTTATTCTCAAAGCAACCCTATGAAGTAAGTCCTGCTGATCCCTACTTTACAGATTGGAAAACTGAGCACAGAGAGATAAAAGAGCTCCTGCAACTACCCAGCTAGCAGATGAAGGACCACCTAGGTACATCCACAACTTTTGAGAAATTACTCAATTTTATTTCAGGAGAACTAATCACACTCCTCACCCCTCACCAGAACCCTTTCACCTCTTGGATGACTTTCAGAAACATCACAGCCAAGTACACCTCTATCTCTAATTAACAGAAAGGTTGTTCTACTTCATTTGTGGAGTCCACATATAACAGATTTTGGCATTTGCATTGCTACCTGCTATATGCATTGCTACCTGCTATAATCAAAAAACTGATGCTACAGTTGCTTTAGATGGATCTAAGACATTCCTTAAACTTGACCAGAAAGTACATGGCTTGCAGGAGCCTATCCACAGGGGGTGCATTTTCAAGGAAAAAGTGTGTGCACCATTTCAGCAATAGCTCTCTGTTTCTCCACAGTCTCTGTCAGGCACTTTGTGAGATGTCTCCCAGAGCAAGCCTAGACACAGCTCCCAGCAGCTCAGGTCCCTCTCATCTGTTTCCTTAAGCTAACAGCTATAGCTGCATATATGAATTTATATAGCTGTAAAGAAGGCATATGGTCAACATTTACAGGTCAACACAATATATAGGAATTTTTTAATTCAATTTTATTTTATTTTGATGATTTTTTTTAAAAAAAGAGATGAAAAAAGTGAATCCACTTTAAGCAAAATAAGTAGTTTACCTTCAGTAAAACCTGAATTTATTTTCTGCTAGTTTCTTGTTTTCCTGGTGTTGCTTGTTCATTTTCGGCAGTGTTATATTTGTTTTTAATTTTCAAGCACCTCTTGCTGAGTTCTAGATGTTATCAAGCCTTTCTCTTTTCTTAGTCTATTGCTTCAAGTGCTTCTATATTATGGGCAAAGCCAGACATGCCAAGCTGGTGGCTGGAAAGAATCCTGTCACACGAGAACTGAGAGTTGAACCCCTGCCTGGTGTTGCTGTTCTCAATAAATTTTAGGTTAGACAATCTCACACTAGCTGCTTCCTCAGGCTTGCAGATGTGTCTGGACAAACATCAGAATGATGTGTGTAGAGCTAACAATTCTACCTCTAAGACATGAGATCAGAGGATGAGGCGACGTGAGAGAAAAGAGAATGCTCGCCTTTTGCTTTTATATGCTCATGTGCTCTTTGAATATTTTATTTTGGGCCTGTACTACCTGTGACATTTAGCAATTAGAAAACAATTAAACCAGGGTAGAGTCAAGTTACCCAGGGCCATATCTGTGTCAGTGGTTTGAGTCAAGTCTAGGACTGGTGCTGTCCTGTGACCTTTATTTAGGCAGGCTCCCATGAGGGACAGGACTGGGGGACCTCAACCCCACCCTGAGAGTATCTCCTGATGGCAATGGCTCACAGAAGAGTGTCCCATCAGTTCAGGCCCCCACATTCTTCAAAGAGTTATCAGGTGCATACTTATTTATTCCACCTGAAGTAAAATGTTAACAAACATATAAAACTTAAAAATAAAATAAATACAAAATAAAACAAGAAAATGGAGGAATCACAAACAGCAATACATCATCAGCTATAGGGATCTACTGGAACACTCTCTGTGTTCCCCAGGAGAAACAAGACAGGAATGAGGAAAAGATGGACAAGAAGACAAGGGCTGGATTGAGTGGTGGCCCATGCCTGATTGGTAAATGACCCCTCCCTCAATAGTAGGGCATTCATTTATACCTTTGCAAAGCTAGTGTCATGAGGGGCCAGGGAGATAGCTCAGTAAAATAAGCACTTGCCTGGTAAGCACAGGGTCATGGGTTCAATCCCTGGTACTGCAAAAAAAAAAAAGTATCATGTGACACAAGGTTGCCTAGCAACTAATAGCTGACATTAACCAGTCAGGATTTTTTTTTAAATACTTAGATAGCTTGACTGCCTTAGGCACTGAGGCCTAGTCCTGCTCTCATACTTTTGACCAATTTCCAGCTTCAGTAACTCCCAAAAATCAGCCCCTTCAAGATTCAGAATCCAGATACTAAAAACTAACAACATGAAGAAGCAAAGAAAGGAGGTAGATCCCCAGGACCCAGGCAGGATCTGAAGGGAAAGTTGGAACCTACACAGAAGCTGAAGATACAGATCCCAGCACAGAAAAAGGGAAAGGTAGTCTGTACTTTCTCCCTGGCTCATGATTCATGGTATGAGCAAGAATGATCAAATCTACAGAGACAGTGAAAATGGGCAATTGCAGAGGCTTTTAGGGAGAAATGCACCAGCAGAATGGAGAAGTAGATGCAGCTCACTACAATAGCTGATGGATAGGGCCAGGCAGATAGCTCAGTGGCCTAAGCACCTGCCTGGAAAATACAAGGTCCTGAGTTCAGTCCCTGGTATCAATAAATACAGTCGATAGTGGCTCCAGTCCAACCATCTGCCATATCCCTAAAGGAAAGTACTTGGTTGGACACAACTTTAAAGTAGAGTTAACTGAACCTGGGACTCAGAGCAGCCATGGGTTAGTTTCATTTCAGATCCCCCACTGTTAAATACCTATAGTGACAGAATAAGGGACAATCACAGAAGATATCCATGGTCAGGGAGCCATGGTATGCCAGCAACAAACCCAGAGTGTTATGACTCAAGCCCTGTCCATGGGAACAGGGGCCAGATCTAATGGAATTTATGTAGATTCAAAATTACAGAATCAGTAACCCATCCTAATCCCACTGCCAGCTTGCTGGGATTGTAATGTCCGAGTTCCTCATTACTAACCTTTAGCTGCCTTATTGCCCCCCCCTTTTTCTACCCCATTTGTTCCCCTTTCTGCCTCCCTTGAGCACGTATCTCCTGTTGTGATACAATAAGTTCCTCACGGTTGCTTCACTCCCTAGCCACATCCTGAAGCATGCTGAGCTTCTTCTAACCGCAGTTTGGCAACTGCACCCCTCCTGTTCACCGAGTCCCCTCCTTCCAATCGCAAATGCGAATCAACCAATGGGCTTATGCCCCATGCCCCCTTCACCGCTTTTAGCTTCTGTAACCATGCTTGCCGACTCCCCCAAATGTACATGTCCTGACCCAAATTTGGACATAATGTATGTCTCCCTCAATCAAAATTGTCCCCGTATCCCCTAATGGCCATTTTAGCTTCTGTAACGATGCTTGCTTACCCCTCCCAGCCTGCGGTTTTTGAGCATAAATGCCCTGCTGCCCAGCCCTCGGGGGGCCCTCCTCCTTCTCGCATGGAGAGGCTACCCGGTGGGTACCACCTAAAATAAAGCGCTTCTTTTCCTTTTGGACTTGCCTCGTTGTCATCTGATTTTTGAGTTACAACATTTGGGGGCTCGTCCGGGATCCCTAAAGGCCTCATCTTTTTGTTTGCTAGACGGGACTAAACGGTGAGTACAAATTTGAGTTAAATTATATAGGGTCCACGGACCCCAGCCCATGAGAAGGGGATGCCCGCTCAGTTGGGTAACAGGGAGTGTCTGGTTTTTCTAAAGAGATTGTGACCATTCGTAGTTTGCCTCCGTGAACATTTTGGTCGATTGTGGCCGTTCGTAGTTTGCCTCGGTGAAGGTCGTTTGTTAAGGTTTCCGTGACCTTTTGGCTCTTTAGAATTTTGTTTCATTCACTCCTATGACAATTTTTGGCTCCACAGGTTATCGAAATCTCTCTCCTCACTGCTCGTCCTGTTCGTGAAAATCTCATCTTTTTGTGTGGACTTTCGCTTTCGTGTTTGTCTGTCTCTGTTTTGTCCTGTCCTTGCCTCTCAATATGGGTCAAGGATCGTCGTCCGCCTCAAGCCCCCTCTCCCTGGTTCTTAATCATTTTTCCCTCTTCAAGGAACGAGCCAAGGGATACGGGGAACCCGTTTTTCCAGGAAAACTTCAGACACTTTGTGAACTCAAATGGCCCACCATCTCCAATGGTGCCTGACCACCTAAAGTTTTTTTTAATCTCTCCTTGGCTCAGTCCCTCCAACAGGTTATCTCCGGACCTCCGAGCCACCCAGATCAATATGCCTACATTCAGGCCTGGATTAATTTATCTGTGACCCCCTAAAATGACTCAAGGTTTGCTGTTTCTGGACACCATCCTTGGACAACCAGCCAACTCCACATGATCATACTGGCAACTCCAACTGAAAAGAGACAGCTGTGACCCCCCGACCATCACCCTCAAAACCTGCTTGTTCCCCCTGCTATCCAGCACACAGATAAGTTCCCTCTGCGGTTTTTGAACTGTTGGTAAAATGTCATGTTTTGGCCGGCTTGTTTTGGCTTTTGGCCGATAGTTTGACAATCACAGAGGTTATGATGTTACTCTATGGGACGTTTTATGCCTGTTTTGTATTTATATGTGTTATGTTCAAACTGGGTGGTGAATGCGCTGGTGTTCCTTGCTTAAAGGAAAAACGTTAATAAGCCTCCTAGTGGATTTTTTGTAAACTTCTGTAAAATGGGACCTTTAAATCTAGCTCAGATTTTAAAAAATTTCACATGCCTATATAAAACACGGGACTCCTTTTGCCAATTAAATGACATCAGGTCGGCAACCGTTCTTAAAGACTTGGAGGACAGGTTTCACTGGGATGGACTGGTTCTGATCCCCCTCTACATGCTAGAGAGAATGTTGGACCTGCTCTGTTTCAGTTTCCTTTCTTTAACTTTACTCCTAATTTTCTCACCTCTTTGTACTTTCCTTTCTAGAGGCATGTGAAATTAAAAACTCTATAGACTGTTCCAACTAAGTAAAGCCCTTAAAAAATGAGCGTTTGTTGATGCTCCTAAGTTTAGTCATCATTGGGTAAAAAATAAATGAGGTATAGATTTTATAAAGCCTTCACTGTAAGATGTTTGATGGTACCTTTTCTCCTTTTCTGCTAGTAAACTAGGAGTTCTACCTCAGCTTTTCAATAAAACAACTTAGAGTCACTCCTTTAAAATTAGGCTGAGACAGCTTACAATAGTTTTACATTCTGTACCAGCTGTCAAGAAAATAATTTACATCTGTATATTATACATTAAGAGTAAAATTTTTGTCAACTTTAAAATAATGTGTTCTTACCAACATATAAAATAAGATTGCTGGATAATAGATATAAAATTTCACCTATGATCTTCTAGTTTAAATTTTGTCCAGTTGCTAAAATTCTTTATCTGGATGATCAGATAAAGAACACATGTGTCTAAAGACTTGGTTCAATGCACAGGGCCAAATCCTCTAGCCAATGATTCTATCTATCTCTAAAAAGAGGTGTTTGTGGCCTAGGAAGGTTCACACTTCAAATTGACCTTTTTGTATAGGGGGATCGATTTGAAGTAAACACTTTTTGGGCTATAGTTATACTTCTTTGTGTTGGACTCCTGTCACCAGACCAGTAGTCTTATGTCCAGGTTTTGTTTGCCTTTTAAAAAGGTCATTCTAGTTTTAAAATATAGATATAGAACTCAGGAGAACCAAGTAGTTTGGGTGCCTAAGGCTGCTGCTTTCAGACCTTTAAAGACCACCCTTAGATAAAATAGCTTTACTCACTGTCTCACCATTGCTAGAAGTGAGGTTTCCTCTACTTGCCTTTTTAGTCTAGAGGGTGTGGACTTCTAAAACAGCTATAATCCAGGCCTCTACAGGGCCACACTCATTCTTAGCTGAATTTGTATAAGCTTTTCAAAGACAATTTAAAACTTCCAGAGTTCATGTGCCTTAGATGACCCTGATGAATACATTGATATCTTCAGAGGATTTATTCAGACTTATGGACTGGATTAAAAGGATATAATGTTAATCTTAAAACAAACTTTGACTTTTATGGAAAGACAGTCAGCATTTGTATTTGCAAATAAACAGCATAGAGTTAATTTTAAAGAGTCAAGAGATAGACAACCAGTGGAACTTCCATTTCCCACTGGAGCCCTAGTGGCCTCATTGCCAGGCAGAAAAAAACTAAAAAAGACACTTTTGTTCAAGTATATATTCTTAAAGGTATAAAAACTTAACCAAGCCTTCTAGTTATTTTAAATTTTAGATATCTACCAGGAAAAAGATAAATACCCCTCTGATTTCTTGTAATGTTTAATAAATACACTAATAAAACATACTACCTGAGATGTTAATTAAAAGACAGATTACTCTTACAAATCAGAAGCTATAAAAGATAGCTTTTGCTCCAGACAACTCATTTAATACTTTAGTAAAAACTGTTTAAGCTGGGAGAAAACCAGGAAAAAAAAAAAAAGAGAGACAAAAATGACTGCCTTTGTTGCGGCCTCAAAACAGACCTTAAGTCTGATTCTCTGGGCTCCAAGAAAAACTCAACGATGATAAGATTTGTCTGCTACTGCTGTCAAGAACCAGGCCACGGTAGAGGGACTGCCGTAAGAGGCCCACAAGCCATGCCCCGACTTCTAAGGCAGCCACTAGAAGTGAGACTGCACTCTGAGGCGGAGGTCCCAGAGCTCAGACTGTTTCCCAGATGATCCGTGAAACTGGAGGGCCCTGGGCCTGCTTCTTCCCTCTGGCTGGACTGTTACCTCTACCTGCTGTCTCCATGGAGGAGCCCTGAGTAATCATGACTAAAGGGAAAACCAGCCCATTGCTGGACATTGGCACAGGTCTCTTTGTCCTTCTCCAACCCTGACCTTTCTTCCAGTTATCCACCTCAATAAACACAGACTTTAAAAATCTTGCTTTAGTTAAAATTAAGATATTATAATTCAGGTTGCTAGCTAAATCAAAATTATGCTGACCAGTTTTTATAAATATAATAAATTGTTCTTCATGTACAAGGCTTAAAAGGTATTCTATTGGTCTAATCTGACTAAATGCTACATATTTCATGATAAAAATATGTTAATCTGGTTAATTTCTGATGTAACTCAGGTATTTCATGCTCATGATATCCCTTACCTAAAGCTAGAAAGACTAATAACAAACTGACAGACTCTATAAATAAATGGGTCTGAGAACTGGTGGGTTACAATTGCTAGGTCTCAAAGTTTATAAATATACCTGTTAGCCGAAATGCTCATGCTTTGAATATATGTGCTCCAATATCTCAAAAAAATTTGTTCGTTCCTAATAGATACCAAAAACCCAGGTAATTATACAGGTAAAATCTATAGCAAATATGCTAGGTTCAGATCCCTTTGACTAGGATCCACCAGATTTTGTCTACAGAGACACATTGAAGTATATCTTGTTCAGTGGATTCCAAAGTCTAACACAAGCTACAAAAGTAAAGAGGGTTTACAGGAATAAATTGTTCGCAGTTGAAATGTTTCATAGTAAAAAAGATACAGAATAAAATTATACATGAAAAAATTTATGTTTTCCTAGATCCAAAGAAAAGGGACGTTTCAAGAAAAAATGTCCAAAGCATCCAAAAAAAAAAAAAAAGTATTTATGATGGAGTCAGAGGATGTTTCAGACTAAGGTGGTTATGTGTCTTCCCTCTCAGCCTGAGAAAACCCATGTTACCTGCCAATATAAAAAGAGCTTGTAAAACTTTCAATAGACGCTTATGCAGATTTGTCAGTAGTTACCCAGCCAATGGCTGGCTCACTTGTAAACTGGAGAGTACTAAGTGTTTTCCCTAGGTCTGACAATCCATATGCCACAGATCTGCTAAATGATTACTAGATGTTATTTGTAAAATTAACTCCATCTTGTTGCCCTTCTAACCTCGCCGTGTTCCTGTTCTGTATGTGCCTACCCCTCCCAGCCTGCGGGGACCTTGCATCATCAACAAGCTGGTCCAGTATGTCAGTGCACGTATTCAGTCAGTCAAACTTATGGTTTTACAACACCAGGGCTGGAGACAGTTCCCGGTCGAGGACCAGACCACTGAGTCAATGATTTGACTCAGATGACCAAAAGCAGTGGGGAATGTAATGTCCGAGTTCCTCATTACTAACCTTTAGCTGCCTTATTGCCTCCCCTTTTTCTACCCCATTTGTTCCCCTTTCTGCCTCCCTTGAGCACGTATCTCCTGTTGTGAAACAATAAGTTCCTCACGGTTGCTTCACTCCCTAGCCACATCCTGGAGCATGCTGAGCTTCTTCTAACCGCAGTTTGGCAACTGCACCCCTCCTGTTCACCGAGCCCCCTCCTTCCAATCGCAAATGCGAATCAACCAATGGGCTTATGCCCCATGCCCCCTTCACCGCTTTTAGCTTCTGTAACCATGCTTGCCCACCCCCCAAATGTACATGTTCTGACCCAAATTTGGACATAATGTATGTCTCCCCCAATCAAAATTGTCCCCGTATCCCCTAATGGTCATTTTAGCTTCTGTAACGATGCTTGCTTACCCCTCCCAGCCTGCGGTTTTTGAGCATAAATGCCCTGCTGCCCAGCCCTCGGGGGGCCCTCCTCCTTCTCGCATGGAGAGGCTACCCAGTGGGTACCACCTAAAATAAAGCGCTTCTTTTCCTTTTGGACTTGCCTCGTTGTCATCTGATTTTTGAGTTACAACAGGATTACCCAGCGCAGAACTAAACTCTGATTGCCTCCCCTATGTAACAATGAGAGCAGAGTCTTGCCTTTAGACTCTCCCACAAAACTGTAGCCCCAGGGGATAATCACAGGCTTAAAATCTTAGAGAATTTCTCCTTCTTTGCTTTTGGTCTCTTTGTTATTATTGTTGTTCACTAAGCTTTTTGTTATTGTTTTTATTTTTTTCATGAGTATTGTCATAGTTTGGGATTTTTGTAAGAGGAACAATATAATATAGGACACATATTTTATAAGATTATTTTATAATGAATAACCCAATGAACTCATATACCAATAATACAGGAAATCTGTCCACATATTGAAGACCGAAGAGTCCAGCTGAGGGCCTAGATTCCATAATAACATCCTGCGTAAGTCCAGCTGAAGACCTAGAGCCCATAACAATGCCTCCCACAAATCCAACTGGAGGCCTAGAGCCCGTGACAATGTCTTGTGAAGGCCCGATTCATGGCTCTGTGCTGGGAAGACCCAAGGGTCAGTGTTGGAAGCTAGAAAGTCTAGCATCGCTGCTAGCAGGCTGAGGGATCTGCACTGTAGCCAGGAAGCAATGCTCAAAATAAGAACCAGAGCTCCCCTGAAAAGTACCTTAGTCATCCTCAGGAACAGTGAGGCCTCAAGCACCTCCAAAGACGAGGAAAGCTGAGCTCCTATCAAGCCAGTGTGACAAACTTCTCCAGGAGACTGAGCAGTGCACCATCTTCCCCTCTGGAGCCAGGAAGCAATGCTCAAACTGAGAACCAGAACATCCCAAAATGAGCTGCTGCCACCCTCAGGGACAATGAGGTCCCAAGCTCCTCCTCCAACAAGAACAACCAAGTTCACCGGGAGAGTCAGCAGGACGAAGTCCTCCTGCTGAGCAGCCCAAGAGCACAAGCTCCCCACAGCTTCTCCCAGCAGCTTCTCTGACAGCCTCTCGCCTTCTCCAGCTCGGCCTCATCCTCGGTGGGCCTCCCACACCCAGCACTATGCCCGTTCAGCTCAGCTTGGTGTAACAAATTTACCACCAGTTGCAATTCACCACAATTATGAACAATGTGTTTAGCTTTTTGTTTTGTTCTTATTTTGTTTTTCCTTTCTTTCCTTTTTTCTTCTTCATTGGTTTTCTGAGGCTTGAGTAATCTTCATCTTGCAGATTTGCTTTGAATCTTCATGCCTTCTTTCATTTTTCTAGTTTTCATCTTATCCTTTTTAAATTTTCTCCTCTTAAAATAAAATTGCTCTGTTGGGGTGTAAGGGTCGAATCGCAGTGAAAGAAGACCCCAAGAGTCAGTCTCTCATGCAAATTGCAAAGGGAAAGCTTTATTACTACGTAGGGCGGTCTGAACACGCAGGAACAGAGTGTGCCACCAACGTGGTGGGTGCAGCTTTTAAAGACAAAAACCACAAGATAGGAGGGGGTGCAAGCAAATTACAGAAGCAAATCGCATTGGTTAGTGAGAGGTAACATTTAAAATAATTGGTAGGTTTGAGAATATATGGCCTTAAAAGGAAACTAAGAGGGAATAAAGTGTAACTGAACAATATGACCTATTTCACAAAAATGTTCTCAGGCCTTAAGAATATCTTCGGGCCTGGGGTGATGTTTGCTCAAACTGGGCCAGAGGTTTTATGGCCCTACCTAAGGCTTTAGGAACTTGGATTACTCAGCTCAGTTACAAACCGATCGGGGGTCTCTCTTTGGAGATTTTAAACATTTTATAATTTATTTGGGCCCTATAGGAGGAATAATTTTATATATAATTTTTTGATTAGTCTTAGATTTTGTTATATAACTATAAATCTTATAGATATGATTAAAGGTGGCAAATTAACAGTTACCACAGTTTGCTATTTTTTTCCTTCAATATTTGAGATTTTATTGATTGTACTGAGGATCAGTACACATGATTCACTTTGTACACAATTCTTAACACACACACCAAAAAGAGTCACTGCATTGTTTTTCAGTTGTTCCCATGACTTTCCAGCTTCAAATTTAGAGGCAAATTTTCTGTAAGAGGATTGAGTACCAGGATCTTGAAATACTGACTAAGCGTTAATTATGTCCCACCACTTCACAATTTTGTATCACACACACTACATACTCAAATTCTTGATCTTTCACAGAACCTTAACAAATAAGGCAAACCAGACTACCACCACCAAAGATGTTACAGAGCGCACATGGTTCTGACAGGGCAACGGTTAAGAAGCAGCAATACAGGGAAGTAAAACTCCCCACCTAACCTGGATGAGTTCGTGTTCTCTAAAACCGAAGAATGAATTTTAGGAACAAACAGAAGTTGAGGATAAAACTTTATTGGAAAGAAAAGCTTCTGTCGGAGAGGGACAGAAGGGGGGACCCAAGCAGGTTGCCCCGGAAGCTGTCTCTTTTAGGGACTTTTATAGGGCAAAACCATGTGAGACTAAGGTAGAGAAGGGGTCTGGCTTAGGTGGATGTGGGGTGGGACAAAACTATGGTCAACCAATGGGATTACAAGCACCATTGCTCAGGTAAAGTTGATTAGGCCCAGGACCAAATAGGGAAGCAAGTCATGGAGTAATCCAGTGAATACAGGACAGGGTTTCTTCCCCTTGGGGGTTGGTCTAGTGACTCACTTGGGTCTTTTCAGGTGATTGCTATCTATCTAGAATATCAATCCTAGGTGCTACTCTTTTAGCATTTGTTTGGCCTTTAGGTCTGGTTCACAGCAGGAGCCTCTGTCCTCCCAGAGTTGCAGACATCTTGTTCTTTGTCTTATTTCTTTTGAGGGCCTGGCCCTGCCTGACTGCCTAAAAATATTTCTATCTAACTCCGCTGCCTACAACAGCAGCTTTCTTTAGGAAGCAATTCTACTAAAAACATGGGAATAGAAGTCATGTAAAGTACCCACGACATATTAAATGCAGGACTGTAATTCCAAACTGCCATTTAGTATGCTTTGTACTGCAGGATATAAAACTAACCCCCACCTATGGAATGTTAAGCTGACACCCAAGACAGTTACAGCCTGCCATAACTCAATATCCCACTATTTCTGGTTGCACCAAAAAATAAACAACCAGAGAACGATTTCACCTCTAAAAAAATCATTTACACTTAAAAAATGTGATAAGGTGGGATTCTCTCTTTTTAAAAAAAATGCTTCTAGAGGTACTGAAAAACTTGCATTTACAAAATAGTTGATAAAAATATTCTTCTGAATTGTACAAGAAGGGGGACAGGGAGCACTGACAGGACATGGTGTGCGATTAATCAGACTTGGCTTCTTCCTCTTCTGCTTCATCAGAGGCTGACGCTCCTCAGTTTTAGTTTCTCCATTTTCTGCAGGTAAATCTTCCTTGGCTTCTTCTTCATCTGTTTTCCCTTGGCTTACCTTTTCTCTTTTGCTTGCATTTTTCTGTCCCAAGATTTGTCCTTTCCCATTGCCTTTTTTGGCTTCGTTTCCACTTTAGCTGGAACAGGTTTAGCCAAAACCTCGCTGATCTCCTCTTCGGCTCCTCCTTCAGTGCCCCTTCAGGGGTGGGGAGCGGGGAGCTGCGGCTGGGGCGCAGGAGAGGTTGAGCCGCACGAGTATCGTGGAGCTACGGCAGCTGAACCGCTGCTGTTCCTCCGCCGCCAGAGCCACCCAGCAGTTTGCTATTTTTTGAACTGTACTTGTTTCTATTGGTATGACTGTTTGTATTACTTTAGTCAAGGTGACATAATAGTGATCAATTGTTCTTCTTTGCATGCCAATACCTAGATTGTCTTTAGGGATCGTAACTATAACATAGCAGAAGAACTGGACGCTATCCAAGCAAGTGGTAACCGCTCGCAGAATAAGCAGTATCCTAGGACAGACTCAGAGACCAAAAGCCAGCTCCACCTGGAAGACACCACTGCAAGGTAGTCACTTCTTAAAGAGATCTCAATACTAGAAACAAAGCTGCCTACCCTAAGCAATGTACAAGCCTCCATACAGGAAACAAATGGGGGAAAAGAATAGAAACAAGATGTAACTGAACACCTCCAAGTCCCCACAGGCAAGTGCAGGGGGCATTGGGGTGGAAGAAACCAAGGCTAGTGGCTCAGCAGTACGGTTCTCATTTTGCAGGAGGTGGAAGAAACCAAGAACTACCCAGCTCAACTTTCTGAAATGGTAATAGCAGAAGTAGCAAAACAAATGAATAAGTCTCTTCACAAAACCAAAAGAGAAACAATTACACAGATAAGTAAAGAGTTACTGACCACAAGAATGGACATGGCTGGTGAATCTAGAGTAGATACAAATTAAAAAAATAAAAGAGCTTAGGAAAGACAGAGAAACCATGAATGCTCGATATTGGAAAAGAATTAGATTTCATGAAATGGATTCAAATAGATATTCAGGAAAATAAAAATTCTACGGAAAGTATACACAGCAAAATCAGCTAATGTAAAGAAAGAATATTAAATCTAGAATATGAGGTTGCAGTGGATGATTGTCAAATGAAAGACTTCTTTAAAACTAGCAAGAGGGGCCAGGGAGATGGCTCAGTGGAATAAGCACTTGCCTGGCAAGCTCAGGGGCCTGAGTTTAATCCCTGGTTTTGCAAAAAAAAAAAATAATAATAATAAAAATAAATAAAACTAGCAAGAGATCATGAAAAAACAATCCAATAGTTGCTAGATGATGCTCAAAGAATAATACAAGATTATTTGTAAACAGCAAAGGTTTGGAAGATAGCACAAAGGATATAAAAATAAAACCTATTCATAGAAAAAATGTCAGAAAACTTTCCAAGCATGGAAAAAAAAATTGGCAGAAAGTTAAGTGAGACACATAGAACTCCAAACAGACATGATGAGAAAAAAAAACACAGCAACACATATACTAATCAAGATTGTAGAAATTCAACACAAGAACAGAATATTAAAAGTTGTTAGAGAAAAGAAACAAATCACCTCTAAAGGAAAGCACATCAGAATCACAGCAGACTTCTCAACACAAGCCCTTAAGTCAAGGTCAACTTGGAGTAAGTGTTTCATGCCCTAAAAGGAAACAACCTCAAGTCAGATTATTGTTCACTGCAAAACTGTATTTTATAAGTGATGGAGAAATAAGATACTTTTACAATAAAGAATACCTGAAGAAATTTATGACCACTATGCAGCACTCCAAAAAGTTCTAAAGCATATTCTAGAAAAAGACAATGAAGACAACAATTTTAAAATCCTAATACTATTAATCCACATTGTAAGACAAGCAATTAAACAGAAGAGACTGAATAGGAATCAACAACAGGAAAATAACACAACTGCAAGGATGAGTTAAAGCCTCTCAATTATAACCAGTAATGTGAATGATCTCAACCCACCAATCAAAATAAAGAAATTGGTAAAATGGGAACAACAAACAATATCCAACAATATGTTGCATATAAATAACATACGTAAGTCAAAATAAAGTCATACAGTAAAAGTCAAAGGATGGAGAACAATATTCTGTGCAACAGGAACCTGGCAAAAAGCAGGGGTAGCTATTCTGTTTGCAGCTATTCTGTTTACAAAGTAGATTACAAGCCAAGGCATATCAGAAAAGACAAAGAAGGTCACTACATACTTATCAAAGGAATAATCCAAAAGGAAAGAGACTACAATCTTAAATATATATGTACCAAATACTATCATATCCAAATATACAAAAAAAAAAAAAAAAAAAAAAAAAAAAAAAAAAAAAAAAAAAAAAAAAAAAAAAAAAAAAAAAAAAAAAAAAAAAAAAAAAAAAAAAACACTAATGGACATGAAAAAATCAGATAGCTACTAACAGAATTATAATGAAGCATCTCAACATCTCCGTAGCAAACAGACAGCTCAACTAGACAAATCAAAATCAAAAATAAAAACAAAAACAAAATGGTACAGCAGAACCAAACCTTTGAACAAATGGGTTTAGTAGATATGTACAGGATGTTTCACCCGAAAATAACATAATATACATTCTTCAAATCACACTGGACTCTCTCCAAAACAGATCACATACCACCTCACAGAACCTGCTTAAGTAATTGCAAAGATACTGAAATTATCACAGGTATATTATTAGGCTACAATGCAATAAAATCAGAAATCAGTGGCAAAAGAAAGCATGAAAAATACAGAAACACATGGAAATTATATAATACCACCTTGAACAACAGAAGAAGTTAGAGAAGAAATTGGACATTTTCTACAACTGAATAGTAATGTCAGTACGGCATACTGGTACTTATGGGACACAATAAAAGCAGTCCTAAGGGTGAAGTTTATAGCAATGAACTCCCATATCAGAAAAGCAAAACAAGCTCAAATAAGTAACCTAGTGCTAAACCTCAGTAAAGAAGGATGAGCTAACCCGCAGCTCGTAGAGGAAAGGGAATGTAAAGATCAGAGCGCAAATCAATACAATTGTGATTAGGAAAAATATAAACAATCAACAAGTTGAAGAGATGATTCTTTGAAAGATTAAAGCAAACAGACAAAGTCAGCCAATGCTATTAAAATAATGAAAGAAAATACTAAAATCTGTGCAATTAGGAATGAAAAGGATAAAAGCAGCTCAGATTCTCCACAAATCCAGACAGTTATTAAAATAATGAAAGAAAATACTAAAATCTGTGCAATTAGGAATGAAAAGGATAAAAACACCTCAGATTCTCCACAAATCCAGACCATCAGCACTAAGACCCATAATCCTAGCCTTGATCATGAATTACTCTCAAACTCTAGAGATTAATTCCTCACCCCTTGACTGCATGAGGCTTTCAGGTAAAGCTAGACACAAACCATAGCACAAAGACCAACCAAAAAGAGAACTTCCAACCACTTTAATGAACATAGATGCAAACATCCTCAATAAGATACTGGAAAACAGAATGCAGCAAGTTACTGAAAAAAAAAATATTTATATATATATATATATATATATATATATATATATATATATATATATATATATATATATATATATATAGCATAGCTAAGATTCATCCTAGAGACACAGGCATGCTTCAACTTATGTAAATCAATAAATATAATATGCCACATTATCAAAACAAGAAACGAAAACTACATAATTGTCTCAATAGACACGAGAAAAACATTAACAAAGTCCAGCACCTATGTATGATGAAAACCCTAAAGAAACTGGAATGGAAGGTCTTTATCCCAAGCTGGTAAAAACCATCTATCAGAAACCAAGAGCTTCCATCATGCTAAATTGTCAAAGATGGAAAGCTTTCCTTCTAAAATCAGACAGGAAAAGGGTTCCCACTGTCACCACTTCTGGTCAATATAGTTTTAGAAACATTAGCCAGAGCAATTAGATAAGAAAAAGAAACAAAAGAAATATGCATAGGGAAGTAAGAAGTTGAATTATCATTAGTTCCTGGTGACATGATATTCTGTCTAGAAGATCCCAAAAATGCTACCAAAAATATCCTAGAATTAATATCTAAATTTGGTAACATAGCAAAATACAAAGAAAACACCCAAAAATCAATAGCAAGCCAGGTGTGGGTGTACACACCCATAATCCCAGCACATGGGAGACTGAGGCAGGAGGATCATTATGAGTTCAAGGCCAGCCTAGGTTATATAGTGAAGTCAAGCCAGCCTGAATTACATAGGAAACCCTGTCTCAAAAAGAAACAAACAACAAAAATAGCATTCCTATACACAAACAACAGTCTCACTGATAGAGAAATTAGAGGCAAATGCCTTTTAAAATAGCATAAAAAATGAAATACATATGAATCAAGCAAGGAAGGAAGTAAAAGACCTTCACAATGAAAGCTACAGTACTTTGAAAAAGGAGAGCAAAGAGGTTATCAGTAAATAAAAAGATATCCCTTGTTCTTAGATAGGAAGATGAGAGCCGGGCATGGTGGCACACGCCTGTAATCCCAGCACTCGGGAGGCTGAGGCAGGAGGATTGTTGTGAGTTCGAGACCAGCCTGAGCTACAAAGTGAGTTTAAGGCCAGCCTGAACTACATAGGAAGACCCTGTCTCAAAAAAAGACAAAAAAAAAAAAAAAGGAAGATGATCATATTTGTATCTGTTTGTTACCCTATGCAGAATTTATGAATGCAAGGAAAATTATGCCAAACACTTCTTTTTTTTTTTTTTTTTTTTTTTTTTTGTCTTTTTGAGACAGGGTCTCACAATGCAGTTCAGGCTGGCCTTAAGCTCACTTTGTAGCTCAGGCTGGTCTCGAACTCACAGCAATCCTCCTGCCTCAGCCTCCCGAGTGCTGGGATTACAGGCATATGCCACCATGCCCGGCTATGCCAAACACTTCTGATGTTCTTCACAAATGGAAGCATTTGTGCACCAAGGTATTAGTGCAGTAAAATCAAAACAGTTAATCTGCTGAAAGATAGATTAGGTAAAATTCTTAAAGACATAGTATAGGCAAAAACTTTATGAACAAAATCCCAATCTCACAGTAAATATTATAAAGGATCAATAACTGGTATCTCATCTTATTAAAAAATTTTACACAATAAAACAAACCACCAAGGTGAAAAAACAGCCAACAGAATAGGAAAAAAATTTGCCAACTACTCCTCAGGTAAAAGATTAGTACCTAAAATATATATAAAGAAATAAAAAAGTCAGAGCCCCAAATTTATAGATGCAAAAATGGTCATCTGAAATGAAGAGACACTTTTTAGATGAAGACATACAAACAACAAATAAAAATTTGGCAAAATGCACATCACTGATCATTCAAGAAATTCAAATTAAAACAACACTACAATTCCATCTCACTCCAGAAAGAATGACTATCATCAAGAAAACCTTCATTCAATGAGAAGATTTGTACTAATATTATCTAGACAAGATACCATGTCTGCATCTTGTTCTCCGAATAACTACTATGAAGACAACATATGCAATGTGTTAATTATTTTAAGTGTCCTACTAACCTGTTTTGTAATTGTTTCATTGCTATTTTATTTCTTTTTCTCATTAAAATGAATGAAAGACTTTTAAAAACTCAGCCAACAACAAAGGCTAGTGAGACCAGCAAGGGAAAAAGAACCCTTTTGCCACAGTTGGTGAGAGTGTAAATTGGTACCAGCAATATGGAAGTAAATATTCTTCAAAGAACTGGAACTAGAGGTTCCATTTGACCCAGGCATTCTCCTTCAGGTATCTGCCCAAAAGATTTAAAAGCATCATACCACCACAATATATGTACATCTATGGCTTTAATCCCTAATACAAAAGAAAAGATACAATCTGAGAAAATACTTTGAAGTATATACAATATATTAACCATCATTAATGTTCTCTCATTGTTTTTCTCCTGTAAAACAACAAAACCAAAAAGATATGAAATCAAATAAACTATAAAAAATAAAATGAGGGCTGGAGAGATAGCTTAGTAGAATAACGGCTTGCCTGGCAAGCACAAGGTCCTGAGTTCAATCTCCAGTACCACAAAGAGAGAGAGAGAGAGAGAGAGAGAGAGAGAGAGAGAGAGAGAGAGAGAGAGAGAATATATACAACAAAGACAAATAGAACACTAAGAACAACAACAAAAAAAAATCCTTGAAGACATAAAGTCAAAGACATAGAAGATTTAAATGAAGGATAAAATAAATGCAAATAAAACAAAATAAAAAACCAACAACACTTGCACAATGCATCTTATCATATAAATAATACAAATAAGGTCACAGATTAAAGAAGATAGTAAAACACAAAATGCAACCTAATAAAACAGAACAAGTGAAACGCAAATGGAACAGAGAGGTGATTCTGTTCACTTCTCCCTCAAAACTCATTAAGCTGTGAGCCATCTATTCACTCTCTACCACTCCTCCAAAGATGAAGAATCCAAGGTTCAGAAAGATTCAAGTTTTCCAGAGGTGCTCAGTCACTAGTGGCAGAGCAAACTCTAAAACTAATTCACTTAATGTACAGCCTCTCAAATCAGAATGACACAAATGCCATGTCAGTACTCCTAAGAGGACCGCAGCTCAGGAAGGCCCGCTTTATTACCTTAGAGATGAAGGTGATGTCAGAGAAGATGTCACACCCAAGTCAAAACAAAAATCTTGAGAACTCATGTCTCCCAGGAAGGAGGGGAAGGAGTTCTCACACGTCACAGGGCACCCTGCACATCAACTTTTCTGAATTCATGAAAAGAATACCATTTGGTACTGGCCACCCACAAATTTTGTCCCATTAGCTCTCATTAGAAGTAATAGTGCTATCTAGGAGAGGTTGGGAAGAACTCTGACCAGCCCACGCTGCCATGGCCTTTGTGCCTCAATCCTCCCCCTTGGCATCTTCCAACCAACCTCAGAAAGGAGATGCTGAATTCTTATCCTGTCTCCCTTGCTTCTCGGCAAGTCCCTACAGTCATCTGACGACCATGTGCTGCTATGTCAATATCCACTCTAAAATGAATGTCACATACTCTTGTATTTGCAACGTGGTCCAAGAACTAGCAGCATCAGCACTATTCCAACCTCATAAGAAATGCTGGGTCTCAGGCCCCAACCCAGGGCCCACTGAGCCAGCATCTGCATTTTAGCAAGGTCTCCAGCAGATTCATGTGCAAGTAAGAAATCTGAGAAGCACTTTCATAGATCATGGAAAATAGTGGTGATAAATAGTAATAAAAGTAACTACGCCTTATATTTGCACAGTAGTGGCAATTTCAAAGCTCCTCTGTGTACAATCACTAAATCATCAGAGAAAAGAATACCAGCCTCATTTTGATAAATGAGAACACTGAGAAGTGATACGGAAGGCTGACGCAGCTCAGCCAACAGGTGAGCGGGTAAGGCGAAGGTGCCAACACTCAACAACACAATGTGTGGGCAGAGACACCATGGCGCTTTCAGGAAACTGAGTGCTCCTTGGAACTTGTCCAAAGCCATGCCAGAAGCCCAGAGTCACGTGCGTTACCAGCGCCACATGTGTTCTGTGGCAGGACACATTTGGCTGTGAAGTCACCTCCAGGGCATGAAGTGCAGCATTCATCAGACCCAAAGCCTCAAGGAATACTTCAGTGCTGACCTCCCGAGAGCTGCCCACCACGAACACCAAGTCAACGCCCACCATCTGGGGCCCAGACACAATTGCCCCGCATTCCAAGACTGGTCAGCACTTGCCTAGGAGCGCTTGCCTAGGGAGGAGGTGCAGAGAGAGGACAGGGTCAAGTCACCACCACACAGCCCTTTCCTTTCCATGCAAAGTGCAGTTCCAGGCCCTGCATTGATGTGTCAAAGTGATAAACACTGTAAGAAAACAGGCCCACTTTTCAGAAGAAAGAATTAAAACTAACTGCACATTGTTTGTGCTGCTGTGCCATTGGGCTTCCTAATCTCTGGTGCACAGATGTCATCTGTCTTTTTCTTCTCCAAAAAAGAATGAGAGATTTTTTTATTAAATAAATAAATCAACAGTAATGATGATGTTTAGCAAAATACTGATTGCTAGAGTGGGGAACACATTTAACAACCACATGAGATTGTCATTTATACAGATTTTTAAAATCTGATATTGGCAACTAATAATATTACTAGGGCCACCTCAGGCAGTTCAGCTTCACAGCAGTGTACAGGACTTTCCTTTTTTAATGTAGATTCTCAGGCTCTCCTGCACCAAAATTCTAGTTTGGTAGATCTGGGCTGGAGCTCACAACTGAGTTATACTGCAGGCATCCAGGACACACTAGGGACACACAGAGGGGAGAGACATTTCTGTTTAAAACTGGTGGACAGCAAGATTCTTAACCTGAGCACCCTTAGTCCTCCAAGGGGCCTATAAACCAGGAAAAAGAAAATCATGTCTTTATTTTCACTATCTCTATTAAAATAAAAATTAGCGTTTCTTTCATTTATGCACAAAGGCAACCAACCACCACAACACTAGTGACCAGATGCCAATGGCAATCCCTGACATTCCCAAGTCGTATTACAGACACTCAATATGATTTCTACTCATCACCTTCTGCTAGATCTTGTCTCTTAATATGCTATTAAAAAAGCATGTGATCAGTGAGTTGGGAAATGTCACTCATATAATGGAATACGATTAAGCCATAAAAAGTAGATAACTCAGACAACACAGATAATCCAAAGGACGTGATGTTAAGTGCAAGAAAAACCAGGCGCAGAAAGACAAACACCACATAATCTTTCCAGGTGGAATCTAACACTGACCCTGTCTGCCTACTTGAGCCTAAGTCTATCCTTCATTCAACACGTGCCCCTGGACAAATGACAGCTCTAACAGGCTGACTTCTCTCATCTGTCCAGTGGAGCTAATGATGACAGTAATAGCCCCTACATTGTGAGATCCTTGGTGATCTTTCAGTGGAAAGTGAATTAATATATAGGTAAGAGGGATGCATACTAGTGAGTGCTCAACAAACGCCAGTAAGGTCTGTGTTTCTACAGGAGAAGAAACTGAGACCAAGTGTCCCATGTGATGCAGGATGTGAAAGCGCTTTGTCCACTGTGATATGCTCTACAAATGGCACTTACTGCACTGGGATTGGCTGACTTATCACAGCCAGGTTTCTTGGGGCAGTGCCGGTCTTCATGGAGATCAAGCAAGGGAGCCATGAAAGTTGTCAGCTCACATATCCTGTCCCTGTGCAAAGCGGGCACAGATGGAAGCACACACAGGCTCCAGCAGAAGTCCTCCTGGGGACGTGGGAGCGTGGGAGCGGGAGGCCGTGGCTGGCTAGCCACGGCTGCACAGGAATGCAGTGTTGCACTTCTCAAGATGATTCTGACTTCCTAGGAAAACCTACGCATCTGGATGCAGTAAAAACTTCCAAGAGTTTGCAACTCTGTACATGCCAAGTAAGCACACATCTGCAGAGCAGGTCTAGCTCGTGGCCAGCAGTTAATTCACACTTCTGAAGGCATCATCGCCCCGCCCGAAGTGCTGTCTGGCTTAGCACAGCAGGGAGCACAGCATGCCGTGTGCTCCACATCCTGCTGGCCCTCTATCTGCCCAGAGACAAGTGAAATCTGTGGATTCCATTCACCTAATCCAAACAGAGACACACATTTGCTGGATGAAATTTCAGCCCATGTTCATGTTTTCTTCCAAGTCAGATAAGACTAGAATGTTCTAAACAATATATCATTACATGAATATTTATATTCAATAATGATCTGACCCCAGAGGACAAGGAGATAGCTCAGCAGTCTAAATACTTACCTGCCAAGCTTAAGGACCTGGGTTTGAATCCTGGTACTGCATGCCTTGCTGGCCCTGTGCATCAGGTGCCCACAGAAACTGGGCATGGTGATGCATGCCTATAATCCCACCTCTTAGGAGGCTGAGATAGGAGAATCACTATGAGTCTGAGTTGCATAGCAAGACCCTGTACCAACCCTGTACCAAATAAATAAATAAATTGACTCAATAATCTGTTTTAGGAAAGCTGGAGGAGGAGATCCATTTCAAAGGAAGGGATGAAGGGGATCTGATAAAGGTAATGGTGTCTGGTACTTTTGAGAGAATGGATAAGAGACATAACTGACAAAGAAAGCATTCCCCTGTGAAGAAACGGCGTGTATGAAGACCCAGTGATAATCTTGAGAATCTGCTCTGCACCCCTGCTCACCGCATGTTGGAGAACAGCTGCCTCCGCGTGCAGCTGCCGAGCACATCTGAAATCTGAAATTCCTGGGCAATGAAGGAAGCTGGCGCAGAGTGAGGAGCTGCCAACATCCAGCATCCGGGGCTATTCCACACGATCGCCTGATCCAAGCATTGATGGACCTAATTACCCCGCATGGACCTAATTAATAATCAAGGACCAAACAGTGTGTCTTTCGCTTTACTGGAAGTCACAGGCAGCAATGCGGCAGGATTCCAAAATCAGGACCCACAGCAACGTGCCAGAACGGAGGAGGCTGGGACCATCCCAGGACCACCAATTGTACCCAGAGAGTTGAGGAGCAATGTAAGTTAGTGTAGATTATTTTTTTTCCATTTATTTTTATTTTATTAAAATACAAATGTCAATCAGACAGTTTCAAAACACCTTAACCATACAGAGTCGATGAATTAATACACTGCAAACTGTTTTCATAACGTTTTGGTATTGTACAAGGTGCATATATGATATTATATTTACAGGTTTTTTTATAGCTGAATTATATCAAAAATTCAATAATTATTTACCTAGTGGATGACCATAGCACTAAAAGCCGACATAATATCCTGTCCAACCACCATTAGTGCAGATCTTGCCTATCATAGAATTATGTAGAAG
>PVKA01031905.1:0-11342 GCA_004027165.1 Ctenomys sociabilis | reverse complement strand
CGGCTTGACTTGCTCTTCTTTTCTATGAACTTGAGGTAGCACAAGATAGTTTATTTTGGCTTGTTCTGTTTTCCTAAAGTGTGAATTTACTGCTATAAATTTTCCTCTTAAGACAGCTTTCAGGGCCAGCCAAAGAGCTCCACGGATTAAAGCACTTGCAAGCAGGCACAGGGGTTCAATCCCTGGGCTTGCTGTGCCAGCCCCGCCCCCACGGCACACTGAGATAGCAGTTGAGGCTGGGAGTGCTGGCATGTGCCTGTAATCCCAACACTTGGGGCTGTACACAGGAGAATCACTGAGTCTGATCTAGTAGTGAGACCCTGAACACCCTGTAGACCATTCCCTAAAATACAGAAAAGAAAAATACAGCTTTCATTGTATCTCACAGGTTACAGTATGTTTTATCTGCATTTTCATTTGACTGTAAATATTTTTTTATTTCTTTTTTAATTTCATCTGTGACCCGCTTGTTCTTTAGGAGGTTATATAATTTCCATGTGTTTGTGGTATTTCTGTGGTTTGTTTTTTTTAATAATTTCCAGTTTAATTGTACTATGGTCAGATAGTATGCATGTGATGATTTCAATTCCTTTGCATTTACTTAAGCTACCATATGTTCTATTCTGAGTACTAGCATGTGTTCTATTTTAGAGAAGGTGCCATGTGAAGCTGAGAAGAATGTGCTTTGTGTTCTTGCCTAGTGAAACACTCATAAAAGTCTGCTAAGTCCATTTCTTCATAAGTTTGGTTTAGTTCTTGGTATTTTATTGCTGATTTTTTTGCCTAGTTGATCTATCTCTTTGTGACAGTGATGTGTTAAAGTCCCTCATTACAGCTGTATTACTGCTTATTTGATTTTTCATCTAGGTAGATGCTCCTACATTGGAGAGATATGCTATTTCTTCCTCTTGCAGTTTTCCCTTAACAAGTATTTAGTGATCTTCTCTATCTCTGAATGATTTTTGGTTTGCAGTTGATATTAACAGGAACCTGAATAGCTATCCATGCTTTTCTCTGGTTTTCTGTGACATGGAGAATTATTTTCCATCCTTTGACTTTCAGTCTTCCTTTTTTTTTTTTTTTTAGTTAAATGTGTTTCTTTTATGCAGGATATTGTTGGATTTTGTTTCTTAATCCACTCTGCTAGTCTGTTTATTTTGATTGGTGATTAAAGGCCATTTATATTGCTGATTATACCTGATATGCATTGGTTTATCTTTGTCATGTTATTTTCCTGCTATATATAGGTTCCACACTTTTTCCTTC
This sequence comes from Ctenomys sociabilis, assembly GCA_004027165.1. Lineage (NCBI taxonomy): Eukaryota > Metazoa > Chordata > Mammalia > Rodentia > Ctenomyidae > Ctenomys > Ctenomys sociabilis. The sequence goes on along the minus strand of PVKA01031905.1, from coordinate 10,076 downwards.
TTTTTAATTATTTGCTGTTTGGTGGTTCCTTTCTGTTGTTCTTGAAGCTGTGTTCACTTCTGTCTCTTTCTAGAATATATGTCAGTACTCTTTGTAGATTTGGTTGGTTGTCATGAATTTTTCAATTGTTCTTTGTCATGGAAGGATCTTATCTCACCATTGAATTTGATGGATAGTTTTGCAGAGTACATAAATCCGCATCGCAAGTTATTTTCTTTCAGGTCCTGAAATACTTCACTCCAAGTTCTTGTTGATCTGATGGTTTGTGTTGAGAAATCTGCCATGATTCTGATTGGCTTTCCATTGTAGGTGAGCTATTTTTTCCTCTCTAGCAGCTTTCAATATTCTATTCTTTTGTTGAATTTCTGAGATGTTCAGATTATTATGTGTTTACCTATAGATTTATTTTGATTATGGCTGTGTGGAGTTCTATGTGCCTTGTTTAAGTGTATGTCAATTTCTCATTTTGGAAAATTTCCTGCTAGTACTTCTGCAAATAGTATTTTTATGTCATTTTTACTGTCTCCTGATGTTTCATTCACACTTATTTTCTTTGCACCCTCTTGTAGCTGCTGAATTGTTATTTTCTGGTTCCTTGTTAGTTTTAAGAGATCATTCCTTTCATATTCATTAGCTGCACCACTGTCTTTGAGGTATAAGAGTTTATCTTTGGTGTTGTTCAAGCAACTTTATCAGCTCTCAGTGGAATTCTTGATTTTCTGGATATCTGTTTGAATCTGTTTCATGCATTCTAATTTTTTCCTGTATTGTTCATTTAGTGTTTCCATCATTTTTCTATTCTCTACTTTTTTCCTGTGTGTTCTTTAGCTGTGCCGAGCAATTCTTCCACAAATGTTGTCTTTCTGACCTGAGAGATTGTTTCTTGTCTTATTTCTTTTATAGCCTGATGGACTTGTTTCTCTATTTCAGAAATTTCAGGTATATGATTTCCAGATTCTTCTTCCTTTTTTTTTTTTTTTTTTTTTTTTTGAGGAACCTGGGATTGGACTCAGTCCCTTGTGCTTGCCAGGAAAGCACTTACTCTACTGAGCCACCTCCCTGGCCCCAATTTCCAGATTCTTGTATGTCTTTTTTTTCTGATTTTTTTCTAGGTAAGCTGGAAGTTGAGATTTCCTTTTGCTTCTGTGTTTTGGCATGTTTGAGACTCCCAATAATCACCCAGACCTAGCAGTGGTTGGAGAGCAGTGGGGTATGGGTCAGTAAGGTTTCTGCTATAGTGCAGAGCAGGGTCAGATTCACCAAGGCTCTAACTTCTAGTGGGGGTGACTGGCTGATTCTTAACAAAAGTTCGGTGGTTGTGGGCTAGATTTACTATCTCATGGGCTCCTCAAAATCATCCTAAGTTTTTAAAGGTTTGGACCAATGCCTGTAGCAGCTCCATACTTGTGTGCTAGGTGAAGGGACACAGATCACCAGAGTCCCATGGCTTACCCAGAGTCCTCCAAAATTCTTAAATGGTTAGACTGGGTTCTAGGAAAGCTCAATGCCTTCGTGCCCTTGGCCCACAGATAAGTAGCTCACCAGAGTCCTGCGGACCACCCAGAGTCCTCCTAAGTTCTTAAACTTTGGAGCTGCCCTAGCATAACCTCCATACCTGAGTGCAGGGGGCCAAGGGTCAGAGCTTACAAGAGCCCCACAGGCTGACCAGAGTTGTCCAAAGTTCTTAAAAGGTTCAACGCACACTAGCACAAACTCCATGCCTGCATACTGGGGGTCAAGGGACACAGCTCACCAGAGTCCCAAGGGCCACCCAGAATGCTCCAAAGTCAGGCAAATTTTTTTAATAAGACTCGATTCCAGTTGTTGATTGTTTGAAATATTTCTTATGCAGTTTAGGTTTTCTTCTTGAACTTTCTGACTTCCCTATGTTCTCAAGATTTCTATTTAATATCTCTTCCAGTAGATTTAGTGTTTATGTTTTATTATTTAGATATTTGATCCATTTTGACATTAATTTAGTGCATGGTGATAGACATAAGTCTAGTTTAAGTGTTCAACATTTGGAAAGTCAATTTTTGCAGCACCATTAAAGAGGCTATCTTTCTTCCAGTGAACATGTTTGGCCCTTTTGTCAAATATAAGGTAGCAGAATGAGTTTGTAATTGTGTTTGGATCTTCTAATCTGTTCTGTTGAGCCTCAGGCCTGTGCTTTTGCCAGTACAACATTGACTTTATCATAGTAGATTTGTGATATAATTTCAAATCAGAGATTGTGGTACCTCCTGCCTTATATTTGTTTCCCAGGACTGCTTTCACTGTTCTAGGTCTCTTCTTGTTCCAGATGAATTTTAGGAATATTTCCTTTAGGTTACGTTAATGGTATTTTGTTTGGGATGTATTTAATCTGTAGAATAATTTTGGAAGTATAGCCATTTTCACAATGTTGGTTCTTCCTATTCAAGAGCAAGGAATATTTTTCCATTTTCTGAAATCCTCTTCGATACCTTTTTTTTCACAGTACTGTAATTTTCAAGATACAGATTTTTTTCCTGTATTTATTAGATTGATTCCTAAGTATTTCATGTTTTTGGATGCTATTGTAAAGAGTGTTGCTTCCTTAATTTTTATATCAGAATTCTTTTTTGTGTATAGGAATGCTATTGACTTTGTATTCAGCTATAGTGTTGAATTTGGTTCTCAAATTTAGAATTGTTTTGTGTGGAGTTTTTTTTCTTTTTTTCTTTTTTTTTTTTTGGTGGAACCAAGGATTGAACTCAGACCATGGCGTTTGCCAGGGAAATGCTTATTCTACTGAGCCATCTCCCTGGTCCCTATTGTGTGGAGTTTTTGGCCTCTTCTACATAGAGTGTCATGTCATCTGCAAATAATGAAAATGTATTTAGGTATATATTCAGAACAGTTTGGATTGTTATACTGTCAATTTCTTCTGGTCTTTTTTTATGTATTTAATTCAGCATCAACAGGGTCTCACTACACAGATTGGACTCCCAGTGATTCTTCTGTTTTCATCCTCCCAAGCGATGGGATTATAGGTGTGGACCACCACACACCTAGTCTCTATCTAGTCTCAGCATGCCTCAGGGGTGGGGCCAGCACTCACACCAGGGAATCGGACCCCTATCCCCTGTGTCTGCCTAAGCAGATGCTTGTTTTTGCAGAACCGGGGATTGAACTCAGGCCCTTACACTTGCCAGGGAAGCGCATATTCTACTGAGCCATCTCCCCAGCCCCAAGCAGATGCTTTAGTCTGCTGAGTTGTCCGGCCAGCCCCTCTGCTGGTCTTTTCAAAGGAGCAGTTAATACTTAAAATTTTTTCTTTACTCTGATTTTTTTCTTCCTTTTTTGAATTTCTTATAACTTCTGTAGTTTTCTTCTTTAAAAGGATCTTACACCTTCATATCTGGTAATCTAAACAACTGATTTGAAGATAGCATCATGTAATACAGTAACTATTGTTGAATTCTTATCACTTTGTTTGTATAGTTTCTTTTTTCATTTTTTGGCGGACCCGGATATTGAACTCAGGCCCTTGAGCTTGCCAGGGAAGTGTTAATTCACTGAGCCATCTCCCTGTCCCTCTTGTATAGTTTCTGATGCTGCTTTTTTGCCATCACTATTTTGTATTCTTTAAAAATAAATATAAATTAAAAATACTTTGGTTATTTTTATAAATATTACTAAGATATCTTTTAAATTTAATAATTAATAATTTTTGGGTGTTCAGATATTTGCTCTTTTGTTGCTGTTTTTTCCATATTATATCTTCAATTTGTTATGCTTTTTCTTGTGCCCAAATGTCATCTTTGTTTCTCACCTGTGTGCCCTTGTTACGGTTTGTATATAGGTGTCCCCCCCCAAAGCCTCATGAAGTCTTGGGGCAGCTTCTGGAGTTTGTGATTGATTGCTGCGGGTGTGGATGCTGCATCTGCCCTGGGCAGGTAATTTGCATTACAATGTAAGGGGGGAAGAGAAGCCGGCTGCTTGCGCTGCTGCTACTTCTCCCCTGTGGTCAAGAAAAATTGCTCTCTGCCATGTGCTGCTCTGCCTTGGACCCAGTGAATACTGTGAGCTAAATAAACCTTTCCTTTCTTCAATTTCATTGTCAGGTATTTGTCCCAGCAACGAGAGAATAGCTAAGACAAGCCTGTTGATACTTTTTTGCTGTAAAAATTTCTCTCTTAATTTGCTTTTTCCTTTGTTGTGCTGACAATCATGCCCAGGGCTTTCACATGTTAAGCAAATGTTTTACCACTGAGCTATACCTTTGGCCCCAAATTGCCTGGTAAATGAATATTTTTTCCTGTCTGTAGAATTGTAAATTTGACCATGTTTTTCTTTCTTTTTTTTTCTACTGGGGATTGAACTTAGGGCCTTCACAATGAAATATGTTCCTAGTCTTTTTAAAAGTTTTTCTTTAATTTTTTAATTTTCTTAGTCCCTCAGTTGCCCAAGGATGGACAAAAACTTGTGATCCTCCTGCCTCAGCTTCCCAGAGTCCTAGTGTTGTAGGCAGTGGAGTTAGATAGAAATATTCTAAGCCGGGCATGGTGGCGCATGCCTGTAATCCCAGCACTTGGGAGGCTGAGGCAGGAGGATTGTTGTGAGTTTGAGACCAGCCTGAGCTACAAAGTGAGTTTAAGGCCAGCCAGAGCAGCATGGTGAGACCCTGTCTCAAAAAGACAAAAAAAAAAAAAAAAAAAAAAAAAAAAAAAAAAAAAAAGATAGAAATATTCTAGGCAGTCATACAGGGCCAGGCCCTCAAGGAGACAAGATGGCAGACAAGGTGATTTTGCAACTTGGAAGAGGCAGATACTCCCTATGGGCCACACCTCAAGACCAAGACAAAAAGAAGAAACATAGGTACAGAGATTGATATGCTAAATAGGAATCAATCACTTTGAAAGAGCCTAAATGAGTCACTAGCCCAACCCCCAACAGGAAGAGACCCTGTCCCATATTCATGCCTGCTTGCTAAGTGACTGGCTTCCCTATTTTTTCCTGAACTTAATCAATTTTACCTGAGCAATGGTGCTTGTAATCTCATTGGTTAACCATGGTTTTGTCCCACCTCTTGTCCACCTAAGCGATTTCCCATGTCTTTACCACCTTAGACCCGCCTCACCACATGACTTTCCTCTATAAAAGTCCCTGGAAGAGACAGCTTCCGGGGGAACTACCCACTCGGGCCCCCCCTCCTGTCCCTCTCTTGGACAGGAGCTTTCTTTCCCTCAATAAATCTATTTTGCTCACAACCTCCATTTGTTCCTAAAATTCATTCTTTGGTTTTAGACAACACGAACTCATACAGGTCAGGTCCAGAGATCATTTTTCCCTGTGTCATTTGGGGGCTCAGCTTATTGTTTGGAGGTCACCCACCCGAGATCAGTTGTTGTCCCTGTATCACTAGTATAGGTATAATGGCACATTATACCTAGCTTGCTGTTTGCTTTTTTAGTAATTTGAAGCTATGTCTTTATTTTCCCATTTCCATTTTTTCTTGTTTATTAAATTCATTTTAACTAATATATAAAAGTGACATATATTTATACTGAACTATGTACTATACACATTATATATTACGTTGTATATATTATACTATACATGTATGTTATGTTATATATTATATATAATATTCAAGAGAGCATAATCATGTCCACTTCCTCCTGCATTTACCTTTTTTTATGGTAAAAAAAAATATTCAAAACATGTATTTTCCTATCTTTGAAATGCACACTGAGCCGGGTGTGGTGGCGCATGCCTGTAATCCCAGTACTCCGGAGGCTGAGGCAGGAGGATTGTTGTGAGTTCGAGACCAGCCTGAGCTACAAAGTGAGCTTAAGGCCAGCCTGAACTGCATATTGAGACCCTGTCTCAAAAAGACAAAAAAGAAAAACAAATGCACACTGTGTTGTTACGCTTATCTGCCGTTCCTCAACTGTATAATAGCAAAACAGAATTTTTTTCCTCTTATGTACCTGTAGCTTAGTACCCTGATTAAAAGACTCCAGGTTTGGGATGTAGTTCAGTGAGAGAACATATGCAAGAGACCCTGGGAAACCCCTCAAACCTTTGGAGCAAGAGATCCTTCAGACCTCTCCCTACAAAAATTCCTAAAGATTTATCACATAATGTTATTTGCAGGATCAAGGTTGTCAATAGGTATATTATTTCTTATTGAATAAACTACAGTCACTCAGCTTGCTATTTCAGGCCCTCCACAATAAGATTCTAAATCATTATACTTATCTCGTCTTCGTTACTCTTCTCTCCTTGCTGGGACAAATACCTGACACTCAAAATGAAGGTGTATTTCTCTCATAGCTACTGGAGGTTTCAGTCCATACTCACCTGGCTCCAAGACACACTGGCACATGGCTGAAGGTAGCAGTTGATAGTGGTGAAAAGCGGCAAAATAGCAAGAGCAAAAGGGAGTAATAGCAACAATGGCTACAGAAAGCAAGTCTCTCTCCTCTTTATATTGCTTTCAGGTTATCTGCCCCAGGCTGGGTGTAGCACCCACACCCATAATCCCAGCAGTACTCAGACCCATAATCCCAGGCTTGGATCATGGATTTATCCCAAACTCCAGAACTGTGCTCTGTGAATGCCTGAGGATTTGGGGGGATAACTAGACACAAACCATAACATCTCTCATCAGATGTCAGCAGGAACATTTTTCTTCGGTAAGTGGACTAATTGTCAGTTTCTCTGCATGTTCTATGTATTCCTTTTTTGGTGTCTTGGGGCTTTATACCTTTTATTGAAAAAGCATCTGACAATAAATTGAATATTTTGAATTAGTAGAATAACAACTATCTTTAAGGATATGCAAGGTATTCTGGCTCCAAGACAGATCACATCTTGTACTTTTCTGGTTTCTTTCATTAAATTGTTTATCCTTAAAATCAGGTCAAAATGAATAGTTCTATTTTTTTAAAAAGAAATCACGTGATAATGACCTGAAATTTGATAAAGAAATGTAATAAAGAAGAGGGGTAGTTATTCTTGGAATCATATAAACTTTTAATAATTTCCATGTGGGAAAACTTCCAAGAAGAACATGTAATCAAGATTGGGAGTAAAAGTGAACATTCAAGCTGCTTAATAGAAAAATCAACAGTAGCCCTGAGGCAGATTTTTTTTTTTTTAATTTTTCTTTTTCTTAACAGGCTCTGAAGAAAATCCTAAACTATTATTTCCATTGTGTTTTCAAGCAACACAGCCATTGTTGAAATTAAGGACTGCACACTTAGGCCTCTACTTTGAAAAAAAAAATAATGATATAATGACTTGACATATAAATTTAAAATTCCCCATTCAGAAGTTCTTCAACTTACAATGGAGGGTCATGTTACAATAAACCTATCATAACCTGAAAGCATTGTTAATTGCAAATGTATTTAATGCACCTAATTTACCAAGAATCATAGCTCAATCTTTAATGGGCTCAAAACACATTAGCCTACAACTGCGAAAATCCACCCAACAAAAGCTGATTTCATCATACAATGTGGACTTTTTCAAGTAAGTTACTGAATATCATGCTGAGAGTGAAATGGCTTCTGCTGAATGCATATTGCTTTTGCATCATTACAAAATTTAAAAATCAGGTCAAAACATGAAAGTCAGGACCATCTGCACTTAGACAAAAATTTAAATGTGTTAAACTTATGTAAGAACTCTGAATTTCTTAAAAAATTACTGCTTTGTGCAACAAAATATTTTAAGAGCCATAGACTAAAGTCTACAAGCACTGTTTGATTCACTGAAAGATGACGCATCAAAGCAAAAGTTCCCATTTTCCTTTGGCTACTTACCAGTGCAAATACACAGTTCTCCAAGCTGTCGTGTGAATCTTGTTTTAGTTTCCAGTTGACAAATTTCCCAAGAACAGCTGCCACCCTGACGTTAAACACACCAAAAGACTTTGTTCAAATCTTTGGCAAGGGCAAGATTTTTGACAGTGGTGTCTGATCTGTGGTCATCATTTTAGAAGGTTTTATGTACTTCACAAGCAGCAAAAGGACTTCCAGTGCTTTCAGTACTTAAACAAGGTATGAGAATATTACTTGTGACTATTGTTTTTTTTTTGTTTACATTTGCATACAATTCTACCAAAAAGGAGATAATTTGTGTTGCCATGAAGTTTCATAAAAAAATTTAAATGCTTTGCAAAGATTAAAGATCTCTAGACAATTGCAAAATACTGTAAAATATTACTTCTATGAAAATTTCTGTGGGGCTCACTGGATCCTGATTCTACCCAGAACCCAGGCTTGGTATGTGAGTGAGACCACCCGGGGTCCTCAGGATCCTCAGTCAACCTAGAGCCCAGGCCAGGTGTGGAACTCTGCAGCAGAACTCCCTGCAAAGAGGCTGGAGGCAAGTCCATCCCGCTGATTCAGGAGTGGAACATCTTGCCAGAGTGACACAAAGGGTTCACCTGCAAGGCTGCAGCAGGAAGTAGAGCACAGCAACCAGACCAAAGCCACACCCACTTGGAAGAGTTTGAACTTGATAGATCCAGACCTGGTGCTCAGGTAATAACTATCTAAGCTCTATAGCAAGGGTCAGAAGACAGTGATATACAAAATGACAAGGAGAAGGAGCAAAATACATTCTCAGGCCCCAAGCTCACCCAGAACAAATGTAAAAGGCACTAGCATAGAAGAAATTGGAAATCACACACCTGATATCTCTGAAATAATAGCATCAGAAGTAAAGAAGCAACTACAGAAAGGTATAGAGGAAATCAGATCAGAAATAATTTCTGAAGTAAAAAAAATGATAATTATAATGAAAGACGTACTAAATGCTCCTAAAAAAGACACTGATTAAAAAAAAAGATCAGAATATAAAAATGATGGAATCCTTTTTCTTTTTTATTGAAGAACAAATAGCAATAAGACAGTTTCAAATATAACAGGACAGATTCAATAATTAATACATTGCAAATTGTTTTCATAATGGTTTGCTATCATACAAGGTGCATACATAATATTCTACTTACAGACACTATTATGGCAGATGTCTCTAATCAATGAATTAAGAGAATGTAGCTGTATACTTATTTTATTTTTTAAAGCTGAATTATAGCACAGTTTCAATAATTAATACTTTCTGCCTTGTTATCTTCCTAGTGGTTGTCCATAGTACTAGAAGCCGACATAATATCCTGTCCAGCTACTATCAGTGCAAATCTTGCCTCTCATAGAATTATGCAGAAGCACTGGATATTTATCCTAACTGTAATGTTTATACAAACACATCATGGTTCTTCCTTTGTATCCCCCTTTTTTTGTCTAGACCTGTCAAAAATGGGCACTCCATTGTCATTAAACCATTATAGGTGCCTGAACTCAGCGACACAATCCAACACAGTCCAGCAGTCTACGATAATAGTGAGTTATCTGAAGAAGTTGTTGACTATAGCCATTTACAGCTCAACTTATTATTATGGCCCCACGTTGTATACCTCATTTTTATACGTTTCTGCTGAATGGTAAGACCGAGATAAAGCAAGACCTATATAACAAAAAATGCAGCTTTTGTATCTGATGAGGTCAGTCAAGTCCCCTCAGGGTTTATCTCATAATCCTGTACCTCACTCTGTAGATCCCTTGTCTGTGTCAGCCATGTGGATGAATCACAGTCATTACTTGACCAGTGTCCTCTCTGTAAGAGCCTGAGAGAAAGTTTTCTCTCCATGTGACACTCCCCAGGCACACTAATGATGGAATCCTTGAATCAACATCTATTTGCCATTCTAGTATTTATCTTGTTTTATTCTTAGTAATTCTTTACTATCATGAAAAATTTTTCTTAGTTCAATTGTTTGAAAACATTTAACCTTTAAATAATTAATATTTAATTTTTTAATATTGCGTGATCTTAATTTTTAAGATTTGTACTGTATCTTTGATTTATAATCTACTTAAAAGATATGGTATGATATTTTCTAGTATTAGAAACTTTACAAAGTATATTTCCATTTTCCATTGACTTTATATTGCTTCTTCCTTGTCTTTTATACACACACACACACACACACACACACACACACACACACACACAAAATATGTGTATAACCCGAC